>ML791440.1:167954-187668 GCA_009831015.1 Picea engelmannii
TTTTGGTTCTTAATGGGGTTTAAGAATTTGGTATAGACTTTTTTTTTGGTTTTATTAATGAGGTTTAAGAATTTGGTATTTTTAATGGGGTTTAAGAATTTGGTATTACTTTTTCTTTAGTTTTTTTAATGGGTTATTAATTATTATTTTTTTCTTTTGGGTATTCCTAATGGAACTAGATATGGAGTTGGGAGATTCTTCATTTGAATATGTATTATTATTTTATTTTTAAATATGGTGTTGATATGGATTGAACAATATTATTTTACTTTTAAATATGGTGTTGGTTATGTAATGAATAATATTATTTTATTCTCAAATATGTTGTTGAAAAATTTATGCTTTGTGGATTTTGTTGAAAATAGTTATAGATAAATTTTTAAATGGTTAAAGTGTTGGATGGCTCTAAATTTTTGATGCACTAGGCAAATGACAAGTGTCAAATCACAAGCATGGCATGGCCTATTATGAATAGAGTTTTGAAGGTAATAGGGTGGGTGCAAACTAATGATGGTTCATGACTAGTTAGTGACAATGGAAAGATGGAAAAACAACAATATGTTAACTTGAAGGATTATTCAAGGTACTTTTACAATGTATTTTAATATGGTGTAAAAATATGAAATATCGGAAATTGAATTAGATTTCAGAATATATAAATTTTATTTATAGAAATTGTGAATAATTATGTGAAATTTGAGTTTTCCTAACCGTGGTATGTTATTTTTCAAGCAAAATATAAGGTATATGTTTAAGTTAGTGTAGGTGTTAGTACCTTAACAATGGAATCTCCTTTAAAAAATTGTATGATTGTATGAAGGTGAATATATCTTTGAAATTACAACACCTTTAGTTAGTGCGGGATATGAGGGTTTTAACATTATCAAACAATTTTATTTATTTTTAGATTGTAGATCTCGGTCTCTTCTATTGCGGTGTATAACTTATTTTAAAAATGGTTAAGGTGATAAAAATTTATAGCAGAAATAAAATAGGTGTGTATTTTATGATTATGATATATATTAAGACAAAAATATATATAAAAAAAATCTAGCATGTTTATGACCTGAGGGACTAACATGTGGTTGAGAAACCCTTACCCGTCAAAATCACTCAAGGATCGAATTCGGCCTGAGCCACACTGAACCTTATCATGGATGTATTTTTTGGTGTCTCCTCCCGATAGTGAGGTCATCATGCAAAATGAGGCCCATTGAAACCAATTGCTCTATCAAGATTTGATGTTAACATAGAAATATATTAAAAATACTAGACTATGTGTGTGTGTGTGTGTGTGTGTGTGTGGAGACTACATCGGTGACTCTATCTATTCCTAGAGTTTCATTGACAACGCATTTATGTAACCTATAGAAAAATAATATAAAAAAAATAGAGATAGAGGTGGTTATCCTCTCTTGATTTATTGGAAGATTATTTGTATGGCTCTAGAAGAATGCAATGAGTGAATGCTACAGAGAAAACCCTAAAATTTATTTCAACAAAGATCTCATTTAGTAGATTTATTCATTAAGCACATCATCTTATTCATGGAAATAAAAGTAAATAAATATAATTGAAAGAGATTCATACATATTTTTCTTTTGACATATATTTTTCCTTACTTTTTAAATACAATAAACCCATAATCAACTATGAATTTTCCAGATGAAATAAGAGTAAAATGGACAGGTCATCAGAGAAATTTAGATGATCACTTCATTAAAATTTAGGTAAGATAAGTGGAACATTTTGCCTCGAAAGTATGAATCTAGGTATGTTTGATAGATTTTGTCCTAGTCTGGAAGCTAGGGCACAATTAGGAGAAGGAAGATTTGATTTGAATAAATTTGATAGAGATAGTGAAAGATATGTTATTCCTATGCATAGAAAGAATTTTTGGACTAATAAGAGGATGCAGGAACCTAGAAAGAATTTTTGCAGATGGAAAGTCCATCACTGTGATCCCAGTGCACAATTCAGGAAATGTTGGGGATCGTTTACTAGAAAGAGAGGATTGACATTGTGTTATAATTGTAGAAGACCGGGACATCTTGCTAAGGAATGCCCTGATATAGGTCCTATTTGTCTTTGTTGTAAAGCTTCTGGTCATGAGGTTTTGGATTGTCCAAGAATGATTTCTAAAGTTGAAAGATGAACATGAGACAAGAAAACTATGAAGAAGGTCAAGAAACTAAGGATGTGCTAGAAAACCAGAAAAAATTAGAGACTATGTTATTACAGATGAAACAAACAATGAATGACCACAAAAACATCAGTTTTCCAGAGATCTTAAAATAGAAGTAGTGCATAGAAACAAGAATAGTAGACTTCGACATAGACTATGTATTGGATAAAGAAACACAAGTGAATATCATGTCAAAAAGTACTTGGGAAATTTTGGGAAAGCCTGCTATGGCTCCTTCATTGGGATGGATAGGCTTGTTTAAAGGAAAGATGATAACCCTATGTGGAAGAGTTACTAATGTCCCTATGATTGCTCATGGAACAGTGATCGAAGAAGAATTTGAGGTCATTAAGTTTGTTGAGAACAACGCCCCTTTTTCACTTTTTCTAGGAACAACCTGGATTGAGAAAGATCAGATTCAAAGGAAAGAAAAGCAGGAAGGTACAACACAGAAAAAGAAAGAATTAAGAGAATTCATGGCTAGGAAAATAGAGCGACTAATACAAGAACAAGAAGACAATTTAAAGCAACAAAGAGAAAGAGATTTAGTTGTCGAGGTTGAAAGAACACGAGAAGGCTTAAAGAACCTATCCATGCAGGAAAGAAGTGTGTTCACCCCAAACATGATAAGATAAGAGGCATTATGCTTGAACCCTTTGAAAGACCCTCGGCAGTGTGAAGTCACTTTACTAAGAGAAGATAAGAATACCAACGGAAAGAGGAATCCAGAGACTCGGATCATAGGAAAGAAGGCAAGAAAGCTCAGTAAGAAGAAATAAAAGCTAGGAAAACTGCAGGAAGTTCCAGACAATACTTCGCAGAAAACAGGCTTGTAGAACTTGAACCTCGTCGGAATAGCATAACAGCACAGAATGAAACTTTTTCATGGAGAGGCTATATTATCGTTGGAGGCAGCTCGACCGTTAGAATGACCCTCTAGAATGGATAGAAACACAGTTGTTTCTGGAAAGATCGCCATTGGACCATTGAGACCATGCCATAACGGATGGAATCGTATTGATTGAGGCAATTCGACCCATTGAAGGAATCTATTACGTCATTGCGTATTTAATCTTTTGAATGCCACACCAGGACCACTTTTTTCAAACCGAGATATTTGAGCTAACAGATACATGATTTCATACCACATCATGTTGTCGAGACCTCACCATCGATTTGATTCCCTTGAGTATTTGCTCGCCTACCTGAGTTAATTGATCACGAGTGTGCATGTCGGGCGAACGTAGCGCAAAAGAGAAGTTTGTGGAGGAGATTTTTATAGACCTTATGGCTGAGAAAGTCATGTCTGTAGGAGTATAGGCATCATAGATGAGAATATTGTAAGCATCCCCCTCAACTAGAAGTCGATCTATGTCCTGAACCGTTACTGAGAAAAGAAGCAAGCACTACGACGATCTGCCAAATGCGAAACAGATCCCGTCGCTCTTATCCGACTACATCCCGCCTCTGGCTGGCGTGGTTAGTCATGACCACCTCCCACGTGATTTCGAGTACATGCTCATCACTGCGTACCTCCTAATGGGGATATGTGCAGTCAAACCACAACTGGGACTGATCTCAGCCCTCAAGATCATTGATTTCAACCTAGGAGATCGAAATAACTATGAGATGCTCGCACCGCACAGGTACTTGAAAAAGATGACTGGGAAGAAGCCCAAGATCGTTCTACCCAAGAAAGACATCAAATTTCTCCTTGGATTAGTGCGTCAAGGAGGTGTATGATGATGTGGAGAAGGGGAAGAGAGGCTACAAGGTAGCCTCCATCTAGGATGGCACAGTGTGCCTAGATTGTCAGTTGATTGCTGGAAAGATTGTCAGAAAGAACCTACCGACACAAGTTACAGGCTTCATAGTTGACCTCGCAAGGAAGTGTGTCGAAGGGATGCAGATGAACTAGATGAGCTACCTCGTCAATGAGTTGGAGAAGGAATGTCACAAAGCGCAGGACCAAGGCTATGAGTTTCACTTTAGTTGGTTGTTGATCTTAATAGCATTTGTTAATTGGGAGATGCCGGAGGGAGAGACATTCCATGAAGTTGATCCATCAGAACCATTGGCCGTGAGGTTCACCACCTTGTTGTATACAAGTGATATGGTGAAGCAGTCGCAATCAAATGCGGTGTTCCATGCACGCTACCTACAACTCACGTACGCCTTGAATCATTCCCCTGAATGACCCCGAACACCTTGCATACGTATAGGACACTAGAAAATTTCCGTGTAGACTGACACTTCATATACATCACTACACGCAGGGATGAAAGCAAGGAGGAGTTGCAATCCTACTATAAATTGACTAATGAAGACATGGAGGAGATAACCAAGGAATGGCCAGTTGAATTCCTTGTACTGGTCAAAGATGTAGAACTCTCCGACCCTGAAATCATCGAAAGTCCTTTAAGCACCCGGACTGAGTATGATGGATAGAGCAATGCAAAGAAAAAGAAGAAAAAGGAGGAAGTGCAGGACATAGACAATGAGGAGAAGGACAACGCATCGGAAGAAACTGTGCCTGACTCACCTAAAGGAGGAGGAGGAGATGAAGTAAAAAAAGAGGAAGGAGGGAAAGAAGAAGAAAAGTAGGAAAAAGGCATTGTGACACCACCAAGGATCCCCTCACCACAACAAAAGCATCGTAGAAGAGGAAGGTTTCCATGGAGAAATCTTCAGCAAGGAAGAAGGATCGCACCAAAAAACCTCAGTCAAAGAACATGCTCATAGTGGATGAAATTGATCTCATCATCACAATAGTAGAATATGCTTCAGAGGATATTCTACAGAGACATGAAGCTAATCAAGAAAATATATATGAAAGAATCAAGAAAGAATTGAAAGGCATCCAACAAGCTATCTAGTCGAGCCACACAATGTCTACTGCACCATCCTCAGCAGAGCATGTAGGATTGGGGGATGAGCCCACCCAATTGCAAAGGTTAGAAGATGCAACAGAGGCTCGACTTCGTCGATCCCAAGAGGAAAAGGAGCAAGCCACAGAGGCCTTGAAGCAAGAAAAGGAGGAGCAACTTCAGGTTTCGCAGTAAGAGAAAGATGACATTACAGCAAAGTTCGAGGAGGACAAAGAGAAAATCTAGAAAGAGAAAGACCAGCTGCTCGCGGAGAATATTGGATTTAGAGAGATAGTAACTAGAGCACTTCTCTCTGTGTCAGGCATAGCACAGATGGAAGAAGAGAAATATGAGAGCCAAGTGGGAAAGCTTGTTGAGGTCATTCAATAGCTTCAATTGAGAGTAGCAGAATTAGAACTTCAAGTAGTATCGAGCACTCCACAAGAAGTGAGAGATCGGAAGGAAGAAAATGCCAGGAGCACAATAGAAATAATTGGGGCATTGGCCTTAGAATGTAAGAAACTAAGTAATCAAAGTGTTTAGACCTATGAGCGCCTTGCAGAAGACCTGGAGTTGATGGCATTGGAGGCATAGCTCTAGGAGGCGAAGCAATAGGCGTCGACAATGCAAGCACAGATGAAGCTTCTTACTACAATTGAGAAGATGAAGAGGTCACAGGAATAGTGTGCAGATCAACAACAGGTCACTGCCATCCAAAGTAGAGTTATGGAGGTGACACAGAGACTCCAGTCGGTGCAGGACGAAGCCTGCACAATTTTTGAAGAGATCAAGGGACGAGGCTCGCAGTTGGAACAGGTGGTCGCAACCATGGAACAATGCCTGGAAGGGCCTGTCATCGAGCAAGTCATTCAGGAGTTCATCGAGCAGGAGGCTATGGAGAAGCAACAAATAGAGGCAACTCAATCTAAGCACGAGGCCTTTGAAGCAGTATTTCCCAGATTAGAGTGACTTGGGATGAGTCACAGGTGAGTGTTGGGGGCTTGTTGGCCCTCGACCAAGTTTTGAGAGTACCTTGGTCATGTTTGACCATTTTTGGGACTTCGACAGGATGGTCAAAGACGAAGCGCCCAGGTGAAGCGAAGATCATGGGATCTCGCTCATTTTGTAGGCTTTTGGGGATTTTAGGGTTTATGTAATGGGTATGGGATGTTGGCCCATGGGTTTACCCATGTATAAGACCTTTTTGTAATGTATAAATAAGTAGCTAAGGATGTAAGAAGAAAACATGTAGCTTAGTGTTAGTAAGTAGTTACTAGTCATTGATCGACTTAGTGCATGGCTAGTTGGCTTTGTGCACGACTATGTTAAGGCTTTCAAAGCTAAGTGAAAGCGTTTTGGAAGTGCTTTGTGCACCGACTGTGTAAGGATTTGTGCCCTGATCTGATTCATGGAAGGAGGATCTGGAGAAGTGCATGTATATATCATGTCCTTTGTGGATTTGACTCTGTGGCTTTGTGCATGTAAGAAGATTGAAGGAGATTAATAGAGAAGAAGAAGAGTTGGTGGATGTAGTGCCATACTGGGCTAAACCACATATATCATGTGTCAATGTGATTTGTGCTATGTTGTTCATGTTATTTATGCATTTAGTTTCTTAGTGCATTGTTCTTGATGTATAATAGGTAGATCCATTGAGGCTTAGTGCTTTATATATGAATGAATTCTAGATCTGCTCTGATGTTATGTGCTAAACGGTTAGATGTGCTTAATCTTGATTATTATTGTGTTGATCTATAATTAGGGTTAATCTACGATGTGAATAAGGATCATAACTTAATGCATATTGTTGGCTAAGTTCTATGTTAAGTCTTGTAATCACAGATCTGTTTACCAGCTAGGTTGTAGACACTTGAGTCCTGCAACCCCCCATGCCTCTACCTCGGGTGAGACTTCATCTTCTTCGTAGGTGTTGCCAAAAGGGTTGGTAGTTAGGGTTTTTTTGGTGCATTGTTGAAGCGTTGAACCCTGGGTCTTCCCCTGTGCCAACACTTCCAAAGCAGACATAGTGCAAGGGGTTTGTGCCAAATCTTCTGCAACAGAGTAGTTCTAGGCGGCCTTCATGTTTGGATTATGAGAAGCCTTATTAAACGCACCTTTAGGGATGTGAGTCATTGTTTCTCCCATCGCCTTCTCAATCTGGAGAGGATTTCATGGGTTAATGGATTATTTTCCCTTATCGGCAGATTCCAACATTCTGTAGTCTTGGGCCCTAATCGCTATATTAGCTTCAGAATTCATCATGTAAATATTTGCGTCCGGGTTGTTATTGGTAGGCGTGGGTGGTCCCTAACTGCTCCCTTCCTTGCTCGAGGATGCTGAAGACTGAGTCATGTTTTTCCCATGTGGAAAAGGGTTCGCTAGCATAGCAGGTTATTATTGTGCTAATAGCTTCTAAGCTTCTACAAGCTAAGGGCATAGATGAGTCGGGTGGTATTCTGTGAAAATATTACACGGATACTTCGACTTCTTCTTCTCCATTTTTCCCCCGTCAACATTGTTGGTATACTTTTTATCCCCTTTACCCTTCTTATTTTATTGTTTCTTCAGTTGGTCTTGGAATTCATCGACTGCACACCCTGTACATCCGATGTCTAGGTAGGGGGAACAACCGAACTCGAAGTCTGGCTGGCCACAGTCTTTTGTATCGACAATTGTTGCAATTGATTCTAAAACAGGTCCATGGACTTGCTTTGTGTTGAGCCCACAATACCTTCGGCATGGCGTCCATACTTTTTCTTGGCCTTATCGAGAATAGACTGTGGTGCATATGGAAAAATATCGTAGAGCATGACAGACTGAGAGTAGATCAGTTCAAGTTGTTGGGCTCTCATAATCGCCTCCTCTTATGAAAACACTCTGGAATTCACTACGTCCTTGGATATGCAAGGCACTAAAGACTTCAGGAACCACTCAAGAAAGAAAGAAGGAGGGACATGGACCTTAATTAAGCTCTTTTGACGCCACCATTATTGGATATGATCAGAGATGTGGCGGCCTTGGTTTTCTCAAAATTGGCCAACAATTTAGTGTTGGGATTGTATCTCACAAGTAACTGGAAATGGTTCAAGAAAACCATTGCCAAGTTGTTGAAGTAAGTGTACCTCAAGTGGTCGAGCTCAATATACCATTTCGCAGCACCCCCAATAAGAGTGCGTTGAAAAAGGTGCAACTAGACGGAGTTGTCCCTCAATGATTTTGATGAGCACCATAAATAAAAGGTTGTCACATGATCACCTGGATCCTCATCGGGCTTGCCTTCAAATTTCGAAATATCTGAGGGAAACTTAGTTCGCATGGGGGGGCCAACACAGATCATGACAAATTGGGTCATTCAGTAATATTGACAAGTCTGGAAAATATAGCGTTGCCAGAAATGGTAGTTTCAATCGTGAACTATTTACAAGAAAAGAGGGTCCTAGAGTTTGAATGGCACCAAGTTGCTAGGAAAAGTTGGATTGTTGGCCAGGTTTTTGGTAAAAATTGTGGCCTTGACCAGCATAGGGAAACTACGTCGGTTGGGGTATCATCGACTAACTCCCAAAATTGGATGACATAGCTTGTGTGGGGATTTATCCTTGCATTTTGTTCCAAGGACCTTGGAAGGGATACCCCCAGCTAATCTGATGGGCATGGGTACAGAGCCCTACCCGGGGTTCCATTGAACATGGAAGGGGTTTCCCCCTACTGGCATCCCTTGCGAGGGAACTGATCCCTGCCAAGTATTCCAAAGACCCTGTGTGGAGAAAACTCAAGTCGTCGGTCCCTACGAAGGAATAGTACCTTCTATTGGGTTTTGTTGACCAAAAATTGGGGTTGCCCCCAGCTGAGACAACAACCGAAGAAAAATAATTATTCCCAAATGCACTGAACAAAGAGAACGACATAGATCCCACAATCATTGTATAAGACGAATTTCCTAAACTTCCTCCACCAAACAAGCTATAATTAGCATTTGGCCTAATTGGTTGCTGAAAAGAACCACCAAGCGAAGGGGACAAAGGAGGTATATGACCCCAACCATAAGGGATAGCATTAAAAGGGACAGAAGTTACCCCGGTTGATCCTTGCACGGGAGCATTCAAGATCCCTGCCCCTAGACCCATGGTCTGTAAGGTGGCATAAGTAAGAACCGAGCTTGAATCAAATATGGGCATCCCATATGAGAAGGGAGGTCCCATCACACTCTGAGTAAATGGAGTGGTGGTTGAAGTTGATAATGGTATCGGACCACTTCTTGAAGTTGAGGGAGTCGAGACCACTGTGGTCCTGACTCGCGAAGGTGGGAGAGGAGGTACGATGCCCCTTGTGGTAGTATCCATAACGAGAGTATGAGGACTCTCGGACGAAGTAGCACCATTTGCTTATGTTGGCCCTCCACCAAGTTTTGAGGAAACCTTGGTTAGATTTGGCCTATTTTTTGACTTCGACATGATGGTCAAAGAAGGAGCACCCAGGTGGAGTTGAGATCGCGGATAACACTGATTTTGTAGGCTATGTGGACCCAGTAAAGGTTCCACTAGGGTTTTTGTAATGGGTTTATGGGATGTCGGCCCATGGGGTTTCCCCATGATTAGAACTTATTGTAAGGGTTTGTAAGATATAAATAAGAAGATTGTATTGTAAAAGTAGTTAGCTAGTTAGCGAAGTGAAGGTAGTTATATGTGAATAAAGATGCTTTATGCAAAGGAGTGTCTGTGTGTGAAGGATTTGTGCTTGATAGAGAGGTATCTCTATGCCTTGACCTAGTTTTGGAAGGAGGATCTAGTTCTCAGTGCATAGATCTCTTGTCTGGTGCAAAGCTTGAATCCGTGGGTTAGTGCACAGGAGTAACTGAATGTAAGAGATTGGAGAATAATAAAGAAGAGAAGCGGTTGGTGGACGTATCCCCACATTGGGGTGAACCATGTACATATGGTGTCTTATGGTTTTCTTTGTGCAATATTATCTTTGTTTTGTTTTTCTTAGTGCTTAGATTAGATGTGTAATAGATATGTATATGTTACTTTAATTATTTTCTTATGTTAAAATGCTAGATTTGATTCAAAGTGCTAAGTGTTTAAGGTGTATAATCTTTGTGTTACTATGCTAGATCTATCCTTGGGTATTTTCTGCGATGTTAATAAGGTTAATGAACTAATGTATGTCACTTCGTAAGTGTTAACAGAATACTTTGTGAAGTGTTATTATCACAGATATGTGTCCCAGCCTGGTTACAGAGACCTGTGTCCTATAACCCCCCCTGCTTCTACCTTGGGTGACACCTCGCTTGCTTCGCAGGTCTTGCTGAAAGGGCCGTTATTCAGG
Organism: Picea engelmannii; assembly: GCA_009831015.1. NCBI lineage: Eukaryota > Viridiplantae > Streptophyta > Pinopsida > Pinales > Pinaceae > Picea > Picea engelmannii. The sequence continues at coordinate 178,332 of ML791440.1, forward strand.
GTTTTGTTGGTGCATTGAACCCTGGGTCTGCCCCTCTGCCAACAAATGGTTATGTTGTTGAGACCTAAAACTGTTATTGTTGGGAACTGAGTAAAAAAAATGAGAGGCTTTGAGCGTAGATCTATTGCTGAAGTGTCACAGTACTCTACTTGAGTTGTGAAGATTTGTACTAAGAAAGAAATCCAATCCGAAGAAAAGAGGTAAGATCCTAAAAGAGGTAAATCTTTGTGCTTTGGCAAGAGAAAGATAAGTGAAATTTTTTGTTTTGAAAGCATGAACCTAAGTATGTTTGATAGATTATGTCCTAGTCTGAAGGTTAGGGAACAGCTGGAAGAAAGAGTTGAGTTGAGTAAATTTAATGAAAATGAGGAAATATATGTTATTCCTATGCAAAGAAAGAGTTTTTGGACTAATAAGTGGATGCAGGAACCTAGATTTTGTTTTTTGCAGATTGCAGGTCCAACATTATGATCCTAAATGAAATGTGCAGTACAGAAGAGGTTGGGGAACATTTAAAAGAAAAAGAGGATTAGCTTTGTATTATAACTGCAGAAGACTAGGACACCTTGCTAAGGAATTCCCTAGCACAGGTCCTATTTGGCTTTGTTGTAAGATTGTTGGTCATGAGGTTGAGGATTTTCCAAGGATGATTGCTAAAGTTGAAGGGATGAACATAAGACAAGAAAAATATGAAGAAAGTCAAGCGACTAAGGGCATATTAGGAATTCATAAAGAGAAAAGGTCAGAGAAAGTTCATACTATGTTATTACAGTTGAAAGAAATGATGGATGTTCACAAAGATGTGAGATTATTAGATATCTTGAAAGTAAAACAATGCATAAATGCAAGAATAGAAGACTTCGACATAGATTGTGTCTTGGATGAAGAAACACAAGTGAATATTATGACAGAAGAAACTTGAGAAATTTTGGGAAATCCTACTGTGGTACCTTCATTGGGAAGGATAGGATTGTTTAAGGGTAACATGATAACCCTATGTGGAAGAGTTGCTAATGTACCTATTATTATCCAGGGAACATTGACTGAAGAAGAATTTGAAGTCATTTGGTTTTTTGGGGACAACGCCCCCTTCCCACTTTTGTTAGGTAAGACGTGGATTGAGAAGGATTGGATCATAATCAAAGCAGAGTAAGAAGCTATAGAAAATAAAAAGCAAGAACTAAAGGATATCATAGCTAGGAAAATAGACCGACTAATAGAAGAACAAGAGGATAAGTCGAAGCAACAGAGGGAAACAACAATGCAAAAGGAAAGAGAATTAGTTGTCAAAGTCAAAAGAATGCAAGAGGGCTTGAAGAACCTATCTATGAAAGAAAGAAGTATGCCCACTCAAGAAGTATTAAGAAAAGGAATGTTAGCTTCAGACCCTTTGAGGGAACCTCAACGGTGCGAAGCCACTATGCTAAGGGAAGATAAGAATAAAAATGGAAAGAGAATTCCATAAATAGTTAGAGAGACTTAGATAATAGGAAAGAAGGCAAAGAAGCTCAATAAAAAGAAAGCTAAGTTGGAAAAGATAAAAGAAGCTATAGAAACCAGATGGAGGACTTCGCAGACTGGAACCTCGCAGGAGGCAGGTTCGTAGGGTTTGAACCTCACTAGAACAGTAGGGCCATGCAGAATGGGACTTTGCCTCGGAGAAGTTAGATGACCATTGGAGGCGCCCCAACCATTAGAATGATGCCCCAAACGGTTAGAAAACACATTTATGGGTTGATGGACCACTTTTGGACATTGAGACCACGCCATAAACGATATATTTACATTAAAGGAAGCATCTCTCGACCGTTGGAAGATCCATTACGATGCCCCACTTATTTAACAAGTTGGTCATTGCATTGGGACCAATTTTTGTTACCCGTGATTAACTGAGCTAAACAGAGAATTGTCCAAGTGTCGAGTTGTGCTATATCAAACTAGACCTTGCTTGTCTGTTTGTCTACCTCGTCATTTGTTTGTCTACCCCACCTATCTGATAAAAGATACAATGTCGGGTGAACCTAGTGAATTAGAGAAGTCTGTCGAGGAAGTTCTTAAGAAGCTAATGGCCAACAGACCGATATTCGAAGGTGTCTAGGCATCGTCGACTAGGGGACTGCAGGATACCCCTTCTACTTAATGTCGTTCTGGCTGTGTCAACCCCAGAATTGAACATCAAATTAAGCGCTGCAGTGATCTGGTTAATGCGAAGCAGAGATGGTCAATCCTACCTGAATACATTCCACCTTTGGCTGGAGATGTTAACCACGACAACATCCCCCAAGATTTTGAGTATGTCGTGTTCACCGCGTACATTTCGAAAGTAATATGCGTAGTCGGGAGTCAGTTAGGACAGATCCCATTTTTGAAGAACATCGACTTCAACTTAGGAGACATGAAGAAATACGCTATGTTAGCACCCCACCACTACTTGAAGAAGTCAACTGGAAAGAATCCTCACCTCGTCTCACAACCATGTTTTAAGGATTTGGCACAGTCCACCATGTTGAATGTGATGAAGATCCTGCATGTTGGCCGCCACTAGGAGGTTAATGCTTGTGTTAAACTCCTCTTGTCGTTCTATCATGGAGGATACCTATGGCTCAATAGAAGGATTACTATGGATCCGGTGTTGATCCAGTGGATCACAATCTTAAGCGTAAAAGGTCCCAACCCTCGATAATTTTATCCAGGGAAGGCCTTGGACCGTTCCCTGGTGCAGCGCATTAAAGAAGCTTACGGAGAGGTAAAAAAAGGAAAGCAAGGTTACAAGGTAGGCTCTATACAGGATGGAATAGTGCACCTTGCTTGCCAACCTCTAGCTAGAAAGCTCGTAAGGAAGAACCACCCCACACATGTCACTGGGTTCATGGTGGACCTAAATGTGTGGAGGGCATGCAGATGAACTGGGCGAACTACCGCTTCAATGAGCTAGAGATGGATTGTCGCGAAGCCCAGGACTTGGGATATGAATTCCATTACAGTTGGTTGATCATTTTGATCGCATTTGTTGCTTGAAAAATGCCTAAAGGAGCCACATTCCCAGAGATAAAACCTTCAGAGTCGTTGGCCGCACGGTTTGCAACCCTGTGGTATACCAATGACATGACGAAGTAGTGGCAATCGAATGTCATGTTTCATGCATACCACCAACAGTTAAAGGTCGCCATCGAATCATTTCAGTGCATGACACCGCGCACCCTGCACTAGTACCGACCAATAGAAAAGTTCCATGTAGATCCTCATTTCATCTACATCACCATGCGCATAGATGAGAACCAGGAAGAATTGCAATCATACTACAAACTAATAGATGAAGACATGGAGCAAATTACAATGGAATGGCTGGAGGCATTTCTTGTACCTATCACTGATGCAAAATTATCTGACACCGACACCATAAGAATCCCCATAGTTACCTAAGTTGATAATATCGGATAATCCAGTGGCACAAAGAAGAAGAAGAAGCAGGAGGAAGTCCAGGATATAGAGAGAAATGAGGAGGAAAATTCCTCTTAAGATAACGAGTTTGGCTCGCCAGGAGGAGGAGGAGGAGACGAAGCAGAGGGATAGTGAGGAGGAGATGAAAGAGAAGAAGAACAAGGAGGAGGTGAAGCTACACCACTGAAAGATTCCCCTATTGGGACAGTCACACCGCAGAAGAGAAAGGTTTCTCCGAAGAAACCCTTAGCAAGGAAGAAGACATGCGCTAATAAGCCCCAGTTGTAAGCCACCTTCATAAAGGAAGACATAATTCTAGTCCACAACACCATGGAGGATGCATTTGAGGACATATTCTAGAGATATGGAGAGAAGTAAGAGGAGTTATATGGAAGAATTGAGAAAGAATTGAAATAAATGCAGCAAGTTGTTTGCTTGGTCCATGCAGTACCTATTGTGCCTTCCTCATCACATACTGCAGAATTGGGAGATGAACCTACCTAATTGAGAAGACTCATGGATGCAATAGACGCCTGGTTCCAGAGAGTCCAGGAAGAGAAGGGGAAGGATACAAAATCCTTGAAACAAGATAAAGATGAAGTCTTAGTGCAGCGACTAGCAGCGAAGGACAATGTAGTTGCCCATGAAAACAAGAAAGCAAAGCTTCAAGCGAAGCTTTAGGAGGAAAAATCCCAGCTATAGAGGGAAAAGGAGCATCTGCTCGCAGAGAAGGCCATGGTAAAAGAACCAGTAATTAAAGCATGTCACTATGTGCTAGGCTTGGCACAGGAGGAGAAAGAGTCTTTTGAAGCTCAAGTAGTAAAAATCACAGAGGTCATCTAGCAGCTTCAGGTGAGAATAACATAATTGGAGTCCCAAACAGTCCCAAGCACCCTGCAAGAGGTGCATGACCAAAGGGAGGAGACCGCTATGAAAGTAGTTGCAAGCATAAGATCCCTCACCTCGAAATGTAAACAAATAAGTGATAGGATCACCCAGACATATGAATTCCTCGTCGAGGATCCAGAACTGAAGAAGATAGAAGCGTAGTTACAGGAGGCGCAACAATAGGCATTTTCAGTACAGGTGCAGATGAAGTAGTGGAAAGAATGAAGAGATCCCAGGAGTAGTGCACAATACAACAACAGATCACTTCCTTCCAGGGTAAGGTAATGGAAGTCACGCAGAAGCTACAACCTATGCAGGATGAAGCCTACAAGGTCTTAGAGGATATTGATGGACAAGGATCACAATTGGATCAAGTGTTTGCTACATTAAAACAACACCTAGAAGCACTTGTTACAGAGTAGACGATCTAGGAGCTCACTGAGAAGGAGGCTCATGTGAAGAAACAATTCAAGGCAGCTCGAGTTAATCTCGAGGCCTTTGAAGCAGCATTGTCCAGACTAGGGTAACTCGGAACGAGTCACATGTGAGCATTGGGGGCCTGTTGTCCCTCGACCAAATTTTGAGGAAACCTTGGTCAGATTTGGCCCACGTTTGGAATTCGAAACGATGGTCGAAGAAGGAACACCCAGGTGGAGCTGAGATCACGGATCTCACTAATTTTGTAGGCTATGTGGACCCAATAAAGGGTCCTCTAGGGTTTTTGTTACATGTTTATGGGATGTCGGCCCATGGGGTTTTCCCATGATTAGGCCTTATTGTAAGGGTTTGTAAGATATAAATAAAAGACTATAATGTAAAAGTAGTTAGCTATTTAGAAAAGTGAAGGTAGTTCTATGTGAACAAAGCTTCTTTGTGCAAAGGAGTGTCTATGTGTAAAGTCTTTGTGCTTGATAGAGAGGTAGCTCTGGGCCTTGACCGAGTTTTGGGAGGATCTAGTGCTAAGTGCGCATATCTCTTGTTCGGTGTGAATCTTGACTCTGTGGCGTAGTGCACATGATTAATTGAATGTAAGAGATTGGCAAATAATAAAGAAGTGAAGCGGTTGGTAAACATAGCCCCACTAGGGTGAACCATGTACATCTGGTGTCTTATGGTTTTCTTTGTGCAATGTTATCTCTGTTTTTCTTTGCTTAGTTCTTAGATTATATGTTTAATGGATATGTATATGTTTATTTAATGCTTTGTTTATGTTAAAATGTTAGATCTGATTCAAAGTGCTAAGTGTTTAAGGTGCATAATCTTTGTGTTACTATGCTAGATATATCCTTGATTATGTTCTTCAATGTTAATAAGGTTAATGGACTAATGTATGTCACTTCCTAAGTGTTAAAAAAATTCTTTACGAAGTGTTATTATCACAGATCTATGTCTCATCCCGGTCACAGACACATGTGTCTTGTAACCCCCCTGCTTCTACCTCGAGTGAGACCTTGCCTGCTTCGCAGGTGTTGTCGAAAGGGCCGGTAGTCAAGTTTTGTTGGCACATTGTTAAGCATTGAACCTTGGGTATGCCCCTATCCCAACAAATTCCATTGCCGCTTGTAGGACTAGTTGGAGCTTAGAAGGTGTCACCTTGGGAGGTACAATCTGAATCAACATTGGCACTGACAAGTTAGTAATCTAAGGGTTAGCTAGCTTGAGAGCCTCTGCCTCAAGGTCAGAAATGGTAGGTTCCTCCAAATTTGAACAGTCTCCTTGAGGATAAATCTCGGGCACAATTTCCTGCGGCCCGGTCGCCTCGAAGGACCCTTCTTGGTCAATTCTTTGTTGCAACGGTGGCAGAGGTGGCTCCAATGTAATCAAGGACAGGCCCTGAAACCTTCGCAATCGATGGAGTGGTTGATATTCCACCTTGTGAAATGATAAACCAATAGAGTTAGGATTAACTAGCATTGAACACCAAGAACACACTAAAAATTTTCCTAAATACAAATCAAGAAGTCAACTATCTAGTAGGAAGGACAGTTACGTCAATCGACACTAGAGAAACTAACTGGTGTAAGTGCAACTTGAACATGGAAGCACCCTCTGGGTATACTCTGCGAAGAATGATCCGACATCTACCCCAGGTACTGCGGAATACCCCCGCAGTCACATGTGTAAGTCCCTAAAATATGGGAAGCTAGGTTTCCATCTCGTACTCAGTCACCAAGAGGGTACAATCGACAGTCAGGCAAATCGTAATGAGAAGGATAACAAGTCTGAAGCCTATCAAGGGTTTAGAAAGAAAATGGTCCAGAAGACAACAAAGAATATCAAACGGATTCAAGTTCCATGATGCTATGTAGGAAAATGTAGTTGGTATTATTCTCGAGAAAGACCCTCAATATACGATCCCCACTACGTTCAATCTAGATTTGGAGGGGTTATCTCCATTGCCTTTCCTCACGCGACCTCGTGTTTATCCCCTATGTTATAGGGGAGTCCCAGCTAACTTTTACAACATTGGACTTAAATGAATCCTTAACTTAGACTCCAATGTTTGATTTAAGTGGCCTTGAAGAGTTTCCTCTCCTAACCTAATTCAAAGCCCTAAAACCCTAAACTAGTTTGTGAACCCTACAAAAAAATATGTCTAATGTATTTTAGATTAGGTGTTATTTTTAAGGATTTATTTACTCACAAGGTATGGTAGTGAAACTAATGGTGTTATAAAGAGACGAATAAGGAGGAGAGAATTAAAGCACTTGAAAGAAAAATTACTTCGAATTTAAAAGAAAAGATTGTAACTAACTCTTTGTAAACTCAATTTTTCTTAACTAATATTTCAAGATCTTGTAACGAAAACATAAAACTTGCTTTTGCTTGACTACAAGCTACTTATGTTTCAAGAAATCAAGAAGAACTTGGAAATAAATAATCTTTTTCTTTTTTGCAAATAATAACTTTAACTACTTTACCAAACTGAAATGCAAGAAAATGAAATTCTTTTTTTTTTAAACCGCTTTAAAGAGAAAAATTGAAGAAAACTTTTTTCTTTTTTCAAAGAAAGTAAAAAGGACTAAACTAAAATTGAAATAAGACTAGGAAATACCTTCATCCCACTACAAATTGCAGGGATTCAACCAAGAAACTAAAAAGGGTAGATCTAAGACTCAACAACTTGCTCAAAACCTTTTTAGGGTAAACAAAGAAGACTAAGAAAACAAGTAAACTGGAACCTATACCCAAGATATGGCCACAAAAGAGACTCTGGCTTATCCAAGAAAGCCCTAAGAAGTGTGAACTTCAATTAGGAAAGAGGAAATCTCCCTCTTTTTCAAAAAAATTTCATGAAACAGAGACGCAGGTTGTTGCATCAACAACTTGCGTATGTATGTAGGCTATTTACTGTGAGATCATGTATGTATGCAAGCTGACCCAATACAAGGCACGTACAACTCTGTGGATTTTCAAAAATAAAAAGAACAGGCAGTCTTACAGGGCAGGGAAAACTGGTATGCACCCTGGAGGTGACCAAAACCCCTTAACAGACTCAACAAACTTGAAAGAAAATTGAAAGGAAAACAAACCAATCAATCAACCCAAAACCCCCTAAAGAAACCCTAGAGAGATCCCCAGTATGGTCGCTAGTTCTTCTTGTAGGAAAATCACCACTTTAACTATACCAGAGTTTAATATGTAGACATAGCGAATGACCGTCTAAAATTTAATTTATTCTCTACTCTACCCCAAAGATACCAAAACAAATGAAAAGAAAGAAATAAGAGAGAAGATCAGGTAACTGTACCTTTGATCCCACGTATGGTGAGGATCTCCTCAAGCTCTGAAGTTCCAATGACTACATGTCTCCTCCCAATGTTGACCTACATCCAAACATAGGAAAACAAGGACTACAAGCATGCTATTATATTCATGAGTTAGGGTTAGATATCAAATGCTAAGTATAAACCAATGAAAATACACAAAACATCATCATTTGGGACAAGAAAAAGAGATTCTTTTATTCGTCAAACAAAGACTGAAACTTACAATATGTGTCAGCCACCATTCCGTGAACCTGGTCTAGGATCCTCTTTACAATTATCCAAGTGCACCTTGAATATGCCTCTTCTCTCAATCTTCCGATCACCTCAAGGAAGGGAATGGATTGAATAGAGAAAGAAGGGGTTGATGAGGGAATGCTGAGGCAATATCTCACAAAAGGTAGAAAAATATTGGGCAAGGAGGGGAAGTGAAATTGGGAAGAGTTTCACTGTTCTTATGCTTGGATGTGAAATGAAACCCCAACACCTCATTTTATATGACAAAAGAATGGTTATTCGGTTGGGTGTTGGGCTATAGCAGGTAAATTGGTTGGGAAACCTCCAATTGCCCATGATTTTCAACGAATTCCTTGCAACTTTTGCAAGCATACGCGGGTTTTAATGGTGCAACAAGCATATGTACGTGAGCTGTAGTGATGCAACAAGCATATGTATGCGAGATGTAATGGTGCAAGGTGCGTACATCTTCTAAAAAATGGTTTTTTAAGAAGTGATTCTCAACAGTGCTTTGGAAAAATATGCAAGTAAGAGGGCCAAGGCCATGTATGCATGAGTAGGGAATTTTAGGGATATAACACCACCTAATCTGTACAAACAATGTTATCGATCATTGTATTCATATCTATTATTCAATAAAATATATTAATATGTAGAAACCCACAAAAAAAAATACAATCTTTCATTGTATTCATATTTGTCATTCAATAAAATGTATTAACATGTATCTCCTTGGCCTTTTCCTCTCTTGCACCAAACCCTCATACCCACCTACCCTTGTCTCACATATATTCCCCTCTTCTTGCACCTCCCCTTGTCTCACATATCTTCCCCTCTTCTTGCACCTCTCCCTTTTCCACCCATATCCATCCACCCTCACTCTCCACTCATGTCCTCTCTCAATTCATTCATACCATCCACACACACCCCTCTCTCCTCCTCACTTTGTATCCCCCTCCATATCTCTTCCCCACTCTCCCCCCTTTCTCTGTTTACCTCCCCCT
>ML791440.1:192710-204066 GCA_009831015.1 Picea engelmannii
CATCACATCTCTTCTCAGAGATAAGCCACCCCCATTCCAGCAAGCTTGTTTTCTGCGGCATTTTACAGTTTCAGTTTATTTCCTTATTGATTAGAAAATCAATTTTACTGTATCTATGTTACTCTATGTTAAGTATCTTTTAATAATATGTAATCATTTCATTCTACTCATAAAATCTGGATCAGTGGTATCATAGCGGTCTGCTCCTTGTTGTCTTAATGCATGTCCCCAACAAGGTCAGGGTACAAAGAATTGGGTCTCAAGCTTGTTTCTCTCAAGGAAAAAATCTCTCGCATGCCCAAGCGACCTCTCATGGCAGGAGAAAATAAAGATGACGGGACAAGAGATCCTTTCAAAATGTTGCTTGAGGAAGCCCTAATGCAACAGAGGAACGAGATGATGGATAGTTTCGTGCAAATCCTTCAACGACTACCAACAAGTGACACATCTTCCTCGAGTGGAGGAGTCCCCCCTTCAGGGTACAAATCAACTTTGATATTTCTATATTTGAAGGTCAGATAGACGTATATGTTATAGACAAGTGGTTGAATCTACTAGAAGGGTTTTTTTCTGTCCATAACTTTTCAAATAGAGAAAATATTACTTTTGCACTCCTCAAAGCCGTTCCCCGTGTCAAATATTGGTGGGTAACTTTCTGTGAGAAAAATGAAATAGAGGAACCCTCTATTGGAATAGGGGTAGACCCAAGGTTCAATGCTTCAACAACGCACCAACAAAACCCTAACTATCGCCCCTTTCGGCAACACCTGCAAAGCAAATGAAGTCTCACCCGAGGTAGAGGTAGGGAGTGTTGTAGGACTCAGGTGTCTACAACCTAGTTGGGACACAGATCTGTGATTACAACACTTAACAGAGCACTTAGCCAACAATATGCATTAAGTTATGATTCTTATTCACACTGCAGTTTAACCCTAATTACATATCAGTGCAGTAGTAATCAAGATTAAGCACATCTAACCATTTAGCACATAGAATCAAAGTAGATCTAGCATTCATTCATATATAAAGCATTAAGCATAAAAGGATATACCTATCATGCATCAAGATGATTGCACTAAGTAAATAAATACATAAACAACATTACACAAAGCACATCAACACATGATATAAGTGGTTCACCCCAGTGTGGGACTATGTCCACCAACTCTTCTTCTTCTTTATTGATCTTCAATCTTCTTACATTCCTATGCTCCTATGCATAAAGCCACAGATCCAACTCTGTAAAGGACATAAGATATGCGCACACCTTGCCAGATCCTCCTTCCCCGAATTAGGTTAGGGAACAAAGCCTTACACAGTCTGTGCACAAAGCCTCTTACAATCACTTACACTTAGCTTTGAAAGTCTTAACACAATCCTTGCACTAAGCCAACTAGTCATGCACTAATCCAATGACCTCTATAATCATGAAGATCGACCTACTCTTACATCGCATGGCTACTTATTTATACATTACAAAAAGGGCCTAACACATGGGTAACCCCATGGGCCGACATCCCATACCCGTTACATAAACCCTAAAACCCAAGAAGCCCGCAAAATGGGTGAGATCCCATGATCTCCGCTTCAATTGGGTGCTTCGTCTTCAACCAGCCTATCGAAGTCCCAAAAATGGTCAAACATGACCAGGGTTCTCTCAAGACTTGGTCGAGGGAAACAAGCCCCCAGCACTCACATGTGACTCATCCCGAGACACTCTGATATGGGTAATACTGCTTCAAATGTCTCGAGATTAGCTCGAGCTATCTCGACTTGCTACTTTTCCAGAGCCTCCTTCTCGGTGAACTCCTAAATGACTTTCTCGGTGATAGGTCCTTCCAAGCGTTGTTCCACTGTTGCGACCACATGTTCCAACTATGAGCCTTTTCCTTCAATCTCTTCAAAAAGTGTGCAGGCTTCATCCTGCAGCAGTTGGAGTCTCTATGTCACCTCCATAACTCTACTCTAGATGGCAGTGACCTACTGTTGAACTGCGCGTTGCTCCTATGACATATTCATCTTTTCAAATGTAGTAAGAAGCTTCATCTATGCTTGCACAGTCAATGCCTGTTGCTTCACCTCCTGGAGTTGTGCCTTTAATGTCCTCAACTCCGAGTCTTCTGCAATGCGCTCATAGGTATGCGCACTTCAAGCACTTATTTGCTTACATTCTTAATCCAAATCCCTGATTCTTTCTACCCTGGCATTTTCTTCCCTCTAATTTCTCACTTCTTGCGGAGTGCTCGACACTGCTTGAAGTTCTAATTCTTCTACTCTCGCTTGAAGCAGTTGAATGGACTCAACGAGCTTCCCCACTTGGCTCTCGATTGTCTTTTCTTCCATCTATGCCAAGCCCAGCACAGAGTGAAGTGCTCTAGTCACTGCCTCTCTAAAACCAATCTTCTCCGCAAGCAACTCGTCTTTCTCTTTCTGGATTTTCTCTCTGTCTTCTTCAAACTTCACTCTAATGTCATCTTTCTCTTGTTGCACAACTCGAATTTTATTTAGGACCTCCTCTTTTTCTTTCCTTAAGGCCTTTGTGGCATGATCTTTTTCTTCCTGGACTCAATGAAGTCGATCCTCTGTTGCATCTATTAATATGCATATTTGGGTGGGCTCATCCCCCAATTCTACAATCTTTGCTGAAGATGGCGCAGTAGACACTACATGGCTCGACTAGATAGCTTGTTGGACATATTTGAGATCCTTTTATATTCTGTCATACAGAGTTTCTTGCTTTGCTTCGTGCCTCTGTAGGATATCCTCTGAGGTGTATTCTACAGCTATGATGATGAGATGGATATCATCCACAGTGAGCATGTTATGAAACTGAGGCTTATTGGCTCGAGACTTCTTTCGTACTGAGGGTTTCTCCGGGGAAACCTTCCTCTTCAGAGATGCTTCTCCTGTGGTGAGGGGATCCTTTGATGGTGTCACTTCACCCTTTTATTTCTTGTCTTCTTCCCCTTCCTCCTCTTGGTTTACTTCGTCGCCTCCACCTCCTGCGGGTGAGTCAGGCGCAGTTTCCTCTGATGTGTTGTCCTTATCTTCACTGTCTATGTCCTTCACGTCCTCCTTTTTCTTATTTTTCTTTGCGCTACTCTGTCCATCACACTCCATCTGAGTTACCAAAGGACTTCCGATGATGTCAGGGTCAAAGAGTTCTGCATCTTCGACAGATACAAGGAATTCGATTGGCCATTCCTTGGTTATCTCCTCCATGTATTCATTTCTCAAATTGTAGTAGGATTGTATTTCCTCCTTGCTTTTGTCCCTGCATGCGGTGATGTAGATGAAGTGTCAGTCTGCACGAAACTTCACTAATGGTCTATATGTATGCAATGTGTTCGGGGTCATTCCGGGGAATGATTCAATGGCGCGCTTGAGTTGTAGGTAGTATGCATGGAACACTGCATTTGATTGCCATTTCTTCGTCATATCACTCATATACCACAAGGTGGTGAACCTCGTGGCCAATGGTTCTGATGGCTCAACTTTAGGGAATGTCCATCCCTCCGACATATCCCAAGCGATAAACGCAATGAGAATTAAAAACCAGCTCAAGTGAAATTCATAGCCTTGGTCCTGAGCTTCGTGACAGTCCCTCTCCAGCTCGTTGATGAGGTAGATCACCCAGTTCATCTGCATCCCTTCAACACACTTCCCTGTGAAGTCGACTATGAACCACGTGACTTGGGTCAGACAGTTATTTCGGATGAGTTTTCCAGCGATCAGCTAACAAGCTAGGCTCACTACACCATCTTGGATGGAGGCTACCTTGTAGCCTCGCTTCCCCTTTTCCACATCGCCATACACCTCCTTGATGCGCTGGGCCAAGGAGCGATATGATGTCTTTCCTGGGTAGAACTAGTGAGGGTCTAGTCCTTGCATGCTTATTCCAGTAATGAGGTGGATCAACACTGAATCCACAGTGATGCACCTATCCAACCAAATGTACCCTCCATGGTAGCATGACAAGAGGAGTTTAACGCATGCATTAACCTCCTAATGTCTGTCAAAGTGGGGGATCTTCATCACGTTTAAGATTGTCGATCTCACGATCTCCTCAATCCATGGATGGGGAACTATCTTAGGCTTCTTCCCAGTCATCTTCATCGAGTACCGATGTGGTGTGAGCATCGCATAGTTATTCATGTCACTGAGGTTGAAATCACTAATCTTGAGGGTTGGGATCAGTCCCAACTGCGGTCCGACTATGCATATCCCTTTCAGGAGGTACGTAGTGATCATTGTGTACTCAAAATCATGTGGGATGCTTTCATGACTAACTGTGCCAGCCAAAGGCGGGATGTAGTCGGGCAAGATCGATGGGATCTGCTTCACGTTCGCCAGATCATCGTGGTGCTTGCTTATTTTCTCACTCACGATTCAACTAGACTGATGTGTAGTGAGGGGGATTCTTGCAATCCACTCGTTGACGATGCCTGTATGCCTGTAGACATGACCTTCTCAACCATGAGGTCAATCAAGATCTCTTCTACAGATTTCTCTAGTGCGCTATGATCTCCCGACATTCACACTTGTAATAAAATAACTTGGGTAGGTGAATGGGCACTCAAGGAAATCGAATCAATGGCGAGGTCTAGACAATACAATGTAGTATGCAATTGGTTATTTTCTATCTCAAATATCTCGATTTGCAAAAAGTGGTCCCAACGCAACATCTAAACGGTTAAATAAGCAACGTCGTAACAAATTCCTCCAATGAGCAAGAATCCCTCAATCAATATGATTACATCCGTTATGGCGCGGTCTCAATGGTCGAATGGTGATATTTCCGACAATAACTGCATTTATATCCATTACAGAGCGTCATTCTAATGGTCGGGATGCCTCCAACGGTCATATAGCTTCGTCATGGTGAAGTGTCATTTTGCGTTGTTCTGCTATTTCGACGAGGTTCAAGTTATGCAAGCCTGCTTTCTGCGAAGTATTGTCTGGAACTTCCTACAATTTTTCTAACTTTGCTTTCTTCTTACTAAGCTTTCTTTCCTTCTTTCCTTTGATCTATGTCTCTGGGATCCTCTTTCCATTTTTATTCTTATCTTCTCTTAGCATAGTAGCTTCGCACTGTTGAGGATCTTTCAAAGGGTTCGAGTGTAATACCTCGTCTCTTACTACTATTGGGGTAGGTTCTCTTTTCTCCTGCATAAACAGGTTCTTTAAGCCTTTTTGTGTTCTTTCAACTTCGACAACCAACTCTCTTACCTTTTGTGGCTTCGACTTGTCCTCCTATTCTTGTATTAGTCACTCTAGTTTTCCAGTTATGAAGTCCCTTAATTCTTTCTTTTTCTGTTTTGTAGCTTCCTCCTCTGCTTTCCTTCAGATCTAATGTTTCTCAATCCATGTCTTTCCTAAAAAAAGAAAAAAGTTCAAACAGGGCGTTTGTTACACATTATTTTGGTCACTCTAGTGATGTGTCTACAATGATGTATTCAGGCTCCCACAAGGACTTTTTGCCTGAGAAAAGAGATTGTTGTCTTCTTCCAAAAAACACATTTTTAAGATGAGTTTGCAGGTTGCCTATGTTATAGGGTGAGAAAATCCTTGATTCCCGTAGGCAACCCATACTTAGGGTGTGAACTGCTCACAATCTACTCTATAGGTAGGGTGAAAACCTATTTTTAAGCTTGAAAAGGAGAAGAGGTCACGAAGGTTCTAGAAGGGGATCTTCTAGAAAATGAGTTGGCATTCGTATGGTTGGAATTCTACTGACTTCTCAGATTTGGTGGGATCATCCTCATCCATTTAACCATATCTCCTTCTCCAATATATTGAAAGGTCACTCATGGAAAATGTTAAGCAAGATTGAATGAATAATTGGTGAAAGAATTGTTTGAAGAACTCTGCTTGGATAGAATCTTAGAGACTCTATTTGGTCTATCAATTTGTATTGGATCTTCTTCATGCAAATATAGAGCAAGCGTGAGTGTTAGAAACAAGGGTCACTGAAAGGAATCTTACGACATCAAGGCAATCTGGTTGTATCTTCTACTTTCATTCGATATAATACAGTGGCATGTCCCTTTCCCATAAAATCACTCTTATTTTATGGCGTAACTCCTTGATCATATGCATAAGTTGACATTGAATATACTTTTCTATCTTCACTTTGGTTGGTTTGTGTTGTCTTGGACCCAATTTCACAAGAGCACCAGAGCGAAGTGGGAACAACAGAGACCTAAGGAAGCACTTAAAGGTATGTTACTTATTCCTTCTGTGTAGTAGATTCAATGACTGCAACTTAGAGAAAGAGTCGTGTCATGTCTTGTTTTGTTCTAGATCCAGGTGGATCTAGGGAGATCTGTTAGTGTCCACACCTACCAATTTATCCAATAAAAAAATTGGTGACTCCACTGGGGATACAACCCATTTTGGTGGTCCATTTTCTCTTGACATACCATTTTTCATTCCTGATCAATCTCTAAGTCTTGAGGAGATCCTCACAGACTCCCTGGATCCAGAAGTTCCCTCAGAAGTTCTGTCATTTTTCCAAAATTTTCTTGATTACAAAACTTCTCGCACTGCACCCTTCTATAGCTTGCGAGAATCACTGAAGTTCACACCCTAGCATTCAGTTCAATGTGAAATTTTCACAACCTACCTATGTCTAGCCTGCAAGAATCCTTAATTCTTTCACTGTACCCCACTGCCAGCCTGCGAACTCACTTGTAAAATTTTGGATTGAGTCTTTTGTGTCCTCAGAAGCCCAAATTTGTTTGTGTGTCTAGAAAGAACTTCTTTGTCCAGTGATTGAATGTTTCTTGACTTCAAATCTCGCAAATGATTAGTTTTCATAAATCAAAATCTCTTCTTGATCATTTTTTCTCAATTTTTACCTCTTAACATTTTCTTAACAAGGGTATAATCTCCAATTCTGAAATCCGAGTGCTTGTTTGGTCGGAAGCCTATGATTGGATTAAAAGTTGAGATTAATTGTCCTTTTCGATTGCTTATTACTTGGAAAATTGTTATCCATGTGCATTTTAAGAGATTGGTCTTGTCAATTTGTTATTTTTATCTTCATTGAAAGATCGATTTGGGTGTTTGTTGTGTATTTCTTTTTTTTTGGTTGCTTAC
Source organism: Picea engelmannii (assembly GCA_009831015.1). Taxonomy (NCBI): domain Eukaryota; kingdom Viridiplantae; phylum Streptophyta; class Pinopsida; order Pinales; family Pinaceae; genus Picea; species Picea engelmannii. The sequence continues at coordinate 199,812 of ML791440.1, forward strand.
TTTTTCTTAGTTCCATTCTTGTGGATTTGTTTCTAATAAAAAATTAAAGACATTTTCTTTTAAAGCACCCTTGTATTCGAAAAATATTGGCATTCAAGTATTGAAAGGCAACGAATAGGGAATTTGCATTGTTCACGATTGTTTGATATTGAATTTCAAAGAAGATCGTACATCGTAGTTTGCATTGTTCCGGAAAACTCCTCTTTCCCTCCTATGAATAGGATTCATCGAACAAAATATTTGTATCATTCATCCTTATTTACGCATTGTTGGGTTAGAGTCTCACACAACATCGGTTTCATTTCCATCTCCTTTTTGCATAACAACAGCCTTTAATAATATCACGCAACTTCAAAATTCAACTAGTAACTTTTTCCAGGGCTCTTTTACACCAACATTAGCTAGGCTAGAGCTTTGGAATAGGCAGTGAGACACACTCTCCAAAGCACAAAACACACAATAGCATCCTGTGATAAGGAGTGTCAAATTCCATTTGCAGCAGTTTTCTGGGAAGCCCTTCTCACACAAGGGTCAAACCTGAGGTCGCATTGAGATTGAAAGAGTTACTCTCCCTTATTTGTTGATATCAGTGTAGAGATTGCATGCATTACGGGGGTCACTTGAAGGTATACCCACAATGATGAGTGGAAGCCTCTCAAGCTAATTCCAGGCCAGATACCCTGCCCTTGTGTGTGGATCAGATTGTTGATTGTTCCCCTAGGCATCATTATTGTTGGTGGTAACCTTAGTAGCCTATCTTCTTAGGGTCTTACACAAGGTGACTGTGAAGGGGTAAGTCTTCACAGTACCTAGAATCGACGTTGACCAGACTCACTCGGGCTCCTTGGAGGGTATACCCACGATTATGTGTGGGAGCTTGCACCAGGGTGTAAGTCCATTAAGCAGGTCGTCAACATAAATTTTCCACCCTAGCCTAGCCCTTTCTTGTCTCGTTGTTGCGACATTGGATTTCATCACCAACTAGTGACTTCGGAATTGGAAGGTCTTGTTTGCTTGGTTTTGCTTCCTAGATTTTACTACCGCATGTTGTTTGTTTACCCAAGTTGGCCGTATAATTTCTTTTGTAAGATTCTAACTCGATCACAATTGACCCTCCATGTCATTCATGTAGAATGTAAGGCCTACCCCCAGATGATCTAGAAGGTTCTCAACCCTTGCCTACCAACTCACTGGAGAGCTCTCCTCAACAGAGTGAAGTCCAAGATGTTGCCACTCCACAAGTTGAAAGAACTAACTCTCTAGAACGGTTCCAAATTACCAATTCTCGAGAGGACTTTCGAATTCCTCCCAACTCTAAGAGACGTATTGTTTGAGTGAATTCTTCTAGAGAAATAGTTGTTCAGTCTTTTGGATTACCAACTAGACCTTTCACAGGACTTGAGGGTCAAGATCATTTTTGGACTACTGGCATTTTTAGACGAGATCTCTTTGTCTCAAGAGTAGGCATTGATATCACTGTCACACCTAAGCTGCCTGAAACATCTAATCCAGACACGATACCTTTTACTACTGCATATTATTTTCCTGGTATAAACGCTTCGACAGCCGACCACATATTGACTATCCCCCTAAAAATGGTCCATTACAAAATGGTCCCAGATACTACGAGTCCTCACACTAGGACTACAACGGCTAGCCAAGCCCCCATTGGCATGCCGCTTTCACCTAGATTCACCCCAACGCTTCTGCCCAGATATCATGTGTTGAATGCTTCTATTCTCGCTCCTACACAAATCACATCCGAGACTCCTGGAGTTTCCACTCCCTTTGGGCACCATCTCATTACCGGTTCCATTCCGACACTTCATCGACCCCCTTTCAAAGGACTTCTTCCATCCTTTATCAGAGGCATTGATCCTAGTGGCACCATCCCATCTTTCACACCTAATTACTAGATTCATGTTGGTGGACAATTTCACCAAGGAGGCCAAACCCAATCCCCTTTTGTAGGACAAATCCCAATTGGGACGCAACCCCTGATTGAAGGGAAACCCCCACCTACCCCACCATATGGAAAAAACATACCTCCATCCTTGGCCCAGTATTGGAATTGTCTTATTCAACATAATCCTCACTCAACTGGGGGGCAACAACCGCAAGCTAGCTCCAACATACCCCCTAGTACAGGCCAACACTATACAGGCACGTCTAATCCTATTTGGGGTTCGATGTAATTTCCCCCACCTCTTAGAGAGGTGATGAGGAGACTCAGTGGCCTAGGCACCCGCACTAGGTCATAGTCTCACACTGAGGGGGGGGAATTCAAGAAGTTAAAAGTTATATTTTTAAGTTGACTTAAGAAAGGAAAAGGATAAAGGAGTAAAAGATAACTCAACAAAAGAATAGAATATTAACCCTGGGAGTTAACCTAACCCAACATAGAATTAGAAGGAAAAGTATAAGTAAGAGGTTGGGGCACACCTATTACTCATTCTGGTTTTGGATTAACATTTTCTATTGCTCTTGAAGCATTCAGTTTGGGGGTTTTGTTGTACAAACCCTTGTGAGCAACTCAGTGCTGAAATATCCACTCACCTTGTTTCGCAGCTTGGTCTCGGGGATGAAAGACTCCTCCACACCATTCTAGTCTCATCCCATCTCCATCTAGCGCTTCAGAAGGTAGCAGGTCATAATGTTCTTGTGTTTCCAGCAAGGGAACACCATCATCTAGAGGGAGGTTCGATCCAGCTTATCCTAAGGGCCTAGGGCCATTCCGATAGTTGGGTTTTGTTTATAGGGGAAGGACCATCATTTTGAGGGATTTTCTAGAGGGTTATCATCATTCTACATCTATCTGCAGATTGGGACGTCTTGAAGCCATAGGGGACGTCCTGTGATTCAGTAAAGCTCAGATCTAGGGAGATTTGCTTGAGATCTGAGTCTGAAACTTCTCCCATGGGATTCTCATAGACCGATCTATATTCTTGGAGAGTTTCAGAGCATTTGGAGACCTCCTTCATTAGGGCCGAACCAGCTAGGGTTTCAGTCACCCAGTGGGGCGCACCATTCAGTGGGGGATTTCAGATCTACAGAGATTGAGAGGGATCTTGGAGATTCAGGCACCTGGGTTGTTCTTACCATCACCCGATCTATTAGTTGGCATATTTCTTAGGGTGATTGGACACTTATGGCAGCAGGGATGAGTTATTGAGGGTTTCAGCCTTTTATTGGAGCAATCTGCTTGATTCAGTATTCATTGTATATATAGCCTTTGGAGGCTTATTTTGTATTGTCGAGAGCATTTTGTAGCAGCTCATATCTATTGCTTGTACGACCATCTGAGGTTTATGCCAGATCGACCATCTATTGTATTGATCTTACATTGCTCATAATAAAAAGGTCGGATCTTTGCTTGTGTTTCTACATCTTGAATATATTGTGATCTCTATGTGTTGATGAATCTTGTATGCACTTAATAACTCAATAAATTAGTAGTAGTTAGTGATTCCAAGAAATAATTTGTCTTGGGATCATTATAGTGGTATCAGAGCCTCGATCCTCCAAACCTGTGGAGAGATCGGTGCATGCAGAAGTACAGGGGAATTGTTATGGGTTGGAGGAAGAAAAACAATGGTGAAACAGAGGCAGAAATGGAAGGGTCAGGAGACGACCATGAGCCTCAGGGCTTGGCTCTCTTACTAGCCAAATTTGGTAAGTTCCAGCAAAACATGAACCACACAGAAAGCACATTGGTCCGGTAGTTGGATGAGTATCAGGAAACCAACAGAAGGGGACAGGCTGAAATCTCTGAAACATTGAAGAAAGTTGATGAGAATCTACATAAAATGAACGAGAACCAAACTAGGATAATTGACCTTCTGATGCAAGGATGAGAGGGGTCTTACAAGGATAGAAAGTGTTGGTTCTGATTGATGGAGGAGCTTCCCACAATTTCATTGATGCAACATTACTGAAGAGGAGGCACATACCTACAGTAGAGTTTGAAGGATTCAAAGTGGAGGTAGCAGGTGGTAGTATTATGCCCTATAACAGATACATACCAAGTATGAAACTCACCTTGGGAAGGCATGAGTTACTTCAGGAAGTGTATGTGATGCATCTTCCCGATACCAACATCATCCTTGGGGTGTAGTGGCTCAGCACTTTAGGACCCATCACCACAAATTACAAGACCATGGAAATGTCCTTTGTGGAGGAAGGAGGATGAAAGGTTGTGCTCAGAGGCATGACAGGTAACTCTGCCAGAGTGGTCACGGCCAAGAGGATGGAAGCC
>ML791440.1:215353-262575 GCA_009831015.1 Picea engelmannii
ACAATAGCAAGATAATAAAGCTTCCATTTTCTAGCCTTTTAAAATAAACACAGTGATCAGAATGACATCTACTATAACCCTGTTCTGTCATAAACCTGTCAAACTTCAAATACCACTACCTTGGAGCTTGCTTTAGGCCATACTATCTCTTCTTCAACCTGCACACCAAATTCTCCTTCCCTTTGACCTCATACCCCTGTGGCTACTGCATATAAATTTCTTCCTCCAAATCCCCATGGAGAAAAGTTGTTTTTACATCTAACTGTTCAAGATGCAAATATTCTACTGCCACAAGACTTAAAATAGTTCTAATTGAGGTCATTTTAAAAACAAGAGAAAATATTTCATCAAAATCTAGACCTTTCTTTTGTGCAAACCCCTTTACAACAAGTCTAGCCTTGTACCTCTTTTCTCCTCCATCTTCTTCCTTCAACTTGTAAACCCATTTATTCTGCAATGCTCTTTTTCCTGTAGGCAACTGAACCAAGTCCCAAGTCTGGTTATTTTCCAAGGAATCCATTTCCTCTTTCATGCCTTGCTCCCACTTCTTTTTGGTGTCTACCTGCATTTCCTCTTCATAACATTCTAGTTCACCAGAATCAGTCAACAATAAATAATATAATGAAGGAGAGTATCGTTCAGGGGGTATACTTAATCTGGTAGATCTTCTAAAAACACTTGCAGGTGTTTGAGGTACCTGTTGCTCCTACTATTGTACATTTTGATTTTCAGGTTCCTTTGGAATTTCCTTTTCAGTGATCTCATCAAGCATTGTGTATTCTTGTTTTTCTGTTTCCTGTTTCTTTCCCTACAACTGATATTTGTACATGACCTTCTCATTGAATATGACATGTCTACTCCTAATGATTTTTTTATTTTCATAATCCCATAAGTGATAACCAAAATCATTAACACCATATCCAATAAAGGTACATTTCATGGATTTTGCCTCAAGCTTTGTTCTATTTTCTTTATCAATATGGACAAATGATTCACAATCAAAAGTTTTCAAAAAAGAATAGTTTACCTTTTTTCCTGTCCATTCCTCCTCTGGAATTCTACCATCCAAAGAGCTTGAAGGTCCTCTGTTTATTAAGTAAACAACAGTATCTACAACATCTTCCCAGAACCGTAAGGGAAAACCAGCATGCAATCTCATACTCCTTGCACGCTCCATGATTGTCTTGTTCATCCTTTCTGACACACCATTTTCTTGTGGTGTTCGTGGAACTATCTTCTCTCTACGAATCCCATGGTATAAACAATAATCATCAAACTCCTTGCTGTAGTATTCACCTCCATTATCTGATCTGAGACACTTCAAAAATTTTCCTGTCTCATTCTCAACTAAAGCTTTCCATTTCTTAAAAGTATCAAAAACATCAGATTTTTGTCGAATACAATAAACCCAAGATTTTCTAGTTGCATCATTAATAAAAGTAACATAATAATGAGAGCCACCAAGAGATGATACCTGAGCTCATCCCCATACATCTGTATGCACAAGCTCTAACCTTTCATTCTTCTTTTCTTTTCCGACTCTGAGAAATCTGACTCTCTTTTGTTTTCCATAAACACAATGCTCACAAAATTCCAAATCAATTTGTTTAAGATCTGGCAACAAATTTCTTTTGTGAAGGATCTACATACCCTTCTCACTCATGTGTCCCAGCCTATGATGCCATAGTGTTGTATCCACTCCTGTAGAAGCTAAAGATATAGAAGAGTCAGTATTACCAATACATAGATACAAAGTACCTACCTTCTCTCCTTTCGCTATCACCAATGATCCTTTGATGACCTTCCACGTCTTATTTGTAAATATGGATATACAACCTTCACTTGCCAACTGCCCTGTTGAAATCATATTTTTACTTAAATCTGGAACATGTTTTACCTCTTTCAACAACCATTGGTTTCCATTTCGTTGCTTTATTTTTACCTTTCCCAAATGAACCTGTCCAAAATCACCTTGACCATAATCTAGAAAATGTTTCCTATGTGGTGTGGCATGAAATGAAGCTCCTGAATCTAATACCCAAGACTCAAAAATATTATCTATAGAAAGAATCAAAGCATCTTGTAACACATCACCTGTTACATTTGCTTCCTAATTTCTCTCCTGCTGTCCATCTCTTTGTTTCTTTGGAGCTCCGCAGTCTTTCTTCAGATGTCCTTTCTTCCCACAATTCCAGCACTCTATCTTTCCAAGTCTGGATTTGGATCTTCCCTTCCTAGAATTTCCGTGGTTTCCTGAGCCCTTTCCTCTATTCTTTTGTCTTCCCCTGTTCTCCGTGTTCAACGCATTTCCTAATGTCTCACCTGTGATTTTCCATCGCATTTCCTCACTAAGGATAACACCAACAACATCATCAAATTTTAAAGTATTTGAACTAGAGAGAGAGTTACTTACAGCCATGACCAAGCCATTCCATCTTTCTGGCAATGAGCACAAGATTAAAAGAGCCCTAACCTCATCATCAAAGTCCACTTTTACAGAACTTAGTTTATTAGTAACCGTATTAAATTCATTTAAATGATCTGCAACAGACCCACCTTCTGACATCTTCATATTAAATAATCTCTTCATTAGAAATACTTTATTCGACGCCGAGGGTTTTTCATACAATTTGGCCAACGCGTCCATCAAACCCTTCATTGTCTTTTCTTTCGAAATATTGAAAGCCACCAACGCTGCCAGGCTCAACCATATCATTCCTAGAGCCTTTCTGTCAAGAATCTCCCATTCTTTGTCCTTCATGGTCGTCGACTTCTTTGCTACTCTGCTCAATGGTAGGAATAGATCCTTCTGATATAAATAGTCTTCCATCTGCATCTTCCATAACTGGTAGTTTTGGCCGTTAAATTTCTCAACCCTAAACTTTCCATCTTCCGACATTGCTCCCACTCGAACCAAGAACCCTTTTTTCCTGCGAGTTACCTTATGCTCTGATACCAGTTGTTAGAAAAACAGGACCGCGGAGCAATAAAATAAAACAAATGTAGAAACAAAACACAAAAGACACACAATACAAGAGAGACACAGATTTACGTGGTTCACCCAGTGTGGGCTACGTCCACCAGAGAAATTGCCAGGTCCTTCATTTATTGTTATCCAGCAAATGAAGGGATACAACCTACAGCAAAACCCACTGTAACTTTCTCTTCTTTCTCTCACAGTCTCCCCTCTCAGAATACAATATTCACCACCATCCATAGCTGCGATACATTTCCCTCAGGAAAAGAGGCCTGCCTTCCAGGGAAAAAAACCCTAACATAATCTCTACCATTAGATCTACGACCTTATAATGAACGGTCTATATTTACAATGAAATTACAATATACTTTTACAAGGCAATTTTTTCTTCGGGGGCTTCGCCCCCGAACCCCCGCTTGCCCCCAGCCAGGGGGATAGGCCCCCTCGGACCCCGCAGAGGGGGTACCCCCCCTCTGCACTCCCCCACATGGAAGAGTGTACATACTTCTGGGGTGTAAATACTTCATGGGGTATAAACACGGCTGAAAGTAAAAGACCTATAAATCAGGAAGATAATCAAGCTCCACAACCAATACCACATCTGTGTCATCAAAAAGAAAATTTTTGATTGGTCCTTGGATCAACATAAAAACATTTCATATGATAAAAATTACAAAAACATTTAAAAAGAACAAAATGTGTACTTCTCACCTAAGTCACCCCACTGAGCATCCTCAGGCAGGACCAAATCTGGATTCCCTCGGAAATCCAAACCGGCATATGCATAGTCGTCAATCATCAGCATCTAGGGCCTCTACCAGTCAAAAAATGAATCATTGTACTTGATTATAGGCCCTGTTACATGTCGAGCCATGAGGTTACACCACCTCATCATCCTCGGATCATGTGGGGCCGATAAGCCCCAATCAACCTGTAGTCGCAACAATGGGACCTTCTCGAGGAAGAATGACACCAAAAGTGACCCATACCCAAAATGCTTCAAGTCACCCCTTCTGCATTTTGTTAGTTGCCTCTTCATACTACGGAGAACCGCGTCCGACCAGTTGAAGACCCGAGGCTCTGTGCACTCTATCGCATATTGGAAATAGCTCTGGAGATCCATGTGCGGAGCTGCGCTCCCAGCCATGCGTGCAATAGTGAACAAGATAGTCTGTAGTGTCAAATCTTGGACCCCCAAAATGAAAAACTTCCCCTTGCTTCTCTCTGCCTCGAGAACACAATATCAGCGAACATACTCACTCATGGGAAGTCTGCCACCTCTACCTCTGGTCAAAGTAGCATGGTATCCATGCCGTGACAACCCCGTCAAAAAATAGATATCCTCGATATCTAGTGTCAGCGTTGTTGCACCTCTTTCATCATCTTAGTGAGAAAAATAGAGGTGCTTGCAAGTGTAGTTGGGTTTTCTAAGCAGGATAGCTACAAGGAAAAGGGTTAGAAAAATAAATATAAAACAACAACTAAGAAATAAACTAAGAAATAAAACAACAACTAAATTTATAAGCATAGGGACATAAAGGCAAAAAGAACAATGAGACCCATGTCACCAATGATAAGGATGACATTAGTGAAAGAAAACACCAAGAAGCAAGGGGACTATGAGTCCCTTCTTCCTCCAAGGGAGGGCTCTTGGACCCCCACAAGTAAGCTCTTCTTACAACTTTGAAAAGGAAAAGGAAAATGGTGAAAAAATTCTTTGCTAATCCACTCAAGGGGTGAGATGGATTGCCCAAAGCAATGATTCAAGTATACTCTTGGCAAGGATAGAAGAGTCCTCAACAGAATAGTGGTAGCATAACTTTGCTATGAAATTCCTTGAAAAATGAAGTGTATCCATGGTCTTTTTATAGCATTCCTTTGAGCTATTGTTCAACTAGTTTGTAATGTGTAAAGAGGCTAACTAGGGAATTTCTAGGTCTTTGACCAGCCATCCAATCGAATCCAATCCAGATTTGAGTGTCAAATTAACTTGGAAGTTGAACCAAAAGTGGGTGGGAGGCCGACCACTCTCATAAATGCGTCGTTTCTCAGGTGCACGACTTTTTGCGATAACAGTCGCGCATCGTCTGCATGTGCGCGAATCTTGCATTTTTATCTCGCGCGCGCCCAGTGTCTTCACAGCGCTCTTTAATTTTTGCACTATTTGTATAGTTTTTGACCCTTTATGAATTCTTTTGTGTTAATTCAGGTCCATGGATGACTTCATAACTGTTTGACGATGCTGAATTCTTGTAACCATTTGTGGACAAAATTTCAATGATAACAAGCGTGTGAACTCCCACGTGAAATAACTGTTGATCCACATCCCACATGTGGACCAGGTACTCTAATAACTTGAGTTGGGCTCTCATGCCCGAGATCCTAAAAAATTTCAAAAGCCTACATTCTCGGAGGGCAGTGACTGTACTCGGGTCATTCCCGGCAATGGAATCATCCTCCTCATGTTCTCTTTCCCTCCATTCCAACATTGTGATGGTCAACACCTGCAATAGAGCCATGAGAAGGAAGTTAACAACTTTTTGTGGACTCTTGAATAATTTTTATTAAGCAAAACCAAACATTAAAATCCATTTGTCGGCCCTCGCAGGTGGACCTTTTTCATAGTGCGAGATTCTTGTAGGTGTCCTGAAGCCCACCTGCGAGAATCTTAGATTCTCGCAGGTCCCGCAAGGCCCACCTGCGAGAATGCTTGAGCGCATGGTCCGACCCTAAAATGGACTCAAAACTCAAAATATTGCCAATAAAAACAAAAAATAAACCATGGAAAAGTTGAAGGATCAAGATCTTACCTCATTGGCTGAAACCATTCATCGAATGATCTCTTGTGCCTCTTGCAATCGAGCAAAGAAATTTGGGGGAAAATGAGGTATGTTGGACAAGTTTTTGGCAAAGTAACAATAAAATGGTAAAAAGTCCTTTTCACCCATATTTATTCACTTTTTACCATTTCTTATTTGTTTTTTATATTATTTTAATTGTTTTATTATAAAACCTAATGCCCTAATAGCCTTGTGAGTATGGTTTTTTGCAGATATAGCAATTTCAAAGTCCAAACGAGGGGGTACGCGTGTTTTTTCTTTTTGTCACATGTCTGACTATGTTTTTAGGGTTTTTGTAGGAAAAACCTCGATCTCAGTCTTCGTTCGTTCTTGTGCTCGAAAATATATGAGAACGTAACCGAGTATACTTTTTCTTGTCTTTTCATACTCGTCATGGTAACACAAAAATGACGAACGTAAGGGAGTATCCTTTAAGCTCTTTTCACACTCCATAAAAACAAAAATATTGCCGAACGATCTTGTTCTTTTCACGCTCGTTAAAGTATTTGAAGAAAACGTTCGACGGGCAATAACTTATCACTTTTTCGGTCTCGTCAAACTCATTTATGAAAAAGGAACTAGGAGAGTTCTCTTTAAGTGTTTTTTAGACTCTCAAAACATGAAAAACTTTCGAGTTTTCTATCCTTGGACTCGTTAAACAAACATTGAAAGACCCGTAATGGGACCGAACCACTCCTTCCTAGGGTTCGTTAAATATACTCTGAGGGACTCATCTGAAGGATGAGCTTACATCGACAAGCATATGTTATCCTCCTCAAGCTTGTGTAAAATTAAAGAGGTACCCACCATAAATGGTGGAGGAAATTTTGGGAAAGGGATATGTTTTTGTGTCTTTGTTAATGGCAGTAAGCGTTGCTCTTGAACATGACACCCCCTATTCGTCATTTGAATCCGAGTTGGGAAATCCTCTTGTCTCTCGTTTGACTTTCTACAAGGTCATATCTTGGGTTGTCTTTGAGTCAGTGTTGCCAATTCTTTGGTCGTGTCGTTCATATGTTCAAGAGTAGTTCAAACAAGCCCTCTATTGAGTCGGCCATCTGCAGTTGTCCATTCTTACTATGTCAACCTTCCCTGTGTCTATTTCAACCCTTGTTCATACTTTGATTCGCCCTCAAAATCTGTTACTTGTTTCATGTCATTGATGAGGGATACATCAAGGCCCTCCTGTGACGAGTCTTTTTCCGTCGACTCCAACTCATTATCTGGGAATAAGACTTAGAAATCATTTAGTACCTTGGAACCTGCATGTCTTAATGGCAGGTCTCTTCTCTTTCGACAGGGGTTTCACATCATTGATCCCTGATCTAGAGATTCTACTGAGTGCTCGATGTCATCTCATTCATTCGCATTCGTTCGGATTGTACTTTGGTACCTTAGGAGTCATTGACATCAATGGTGATTTCCCTCACACTTGTTAACGGTTTTCATTAATGACCGGTAATCAAGTGGTTTCTACCATGTTCGACTTCAGCACATGTAATCACATGGCCAGATTTGTACTTTCAGGTGACAAGATTGAAGACCCTGGGTCTCATATTTTTTATCTAGGATGCAATGGAGTATGTATGATTTGTATCGGCACATATATCCACTTTGTATGTCGCGTGGCTATCTCTTAATTCAAAGTCTTCTCACATAGATCCACAATGTATTCCTGGTGGCTATCTAGCATTTTGATGAGATGGATCCACTGTGTATGTTTGGTGTCCATGATATACATTTATGATTCCATTCATTTGTGATCTGAGCATGGGAATGCCTACCTCAGAATGGGTATTATATGCTGCAAATGCTTGGTTGTTTATAGGTTTCCGATTAGGTGTGCTCCTTGTTTCTGACACACACACACAATTTACAAAGTATTTCAGCTATCACAAGTTCTAGCCCTATGCTTTGAGGGGCATTTTGTTACACATTATTTTGGTCACTCTGATGATGTGTCTACAATGATGTATTCAATTTCCCACAAGGACTTTTTTCCTAAGAAAAGTGACTGTTGTCTTCTTCCAAAAAACACATTTTTAAGATGAGTTCGCAGGCTGCCTATGTTATAGGGTGTGAAAATCCTTGATTTTTGTAGGCAACCCATACTTAGGGTGTGAACTATTTGCAGTCTTCTCTATAGGTAGGGTGCGAACCTATTTTTAAGCTTGAAAAGGAGAAGAGGTCACGAAGGTTCTAGAAGGGGATCTTCTAGAAAATGAGTTGGAATTCGTATGGTTGGCATTCTACTGACTTCTCAGATTTGGTGGGATCATCCTGATCCATTTAACCATCTCTCCTTCTCCTATATATTGAAAGGTTTCTCATGGAAAAGGTTAAGCAAGATTGAATGAGAAATTGGTGAAAGAATTGTGTGAAGAACTCTGCTTGGATAGAAGCTTGGAGACTCTATTTGGTCTATCAAGTTGTATTGGATCTTCTTCATGCAAATATAGAGAAAGTGTGTGTGTTGGAACCAAGGGTCACTGAAAGGAAGCATACGACATCAAGCAAATCTAGTTGTATCTTCTACTTTCATTCAATATAATACAACGGCATGTCCCTTTCCCATAAAATCACTCTTATTTTATTGTGTAACTCCTTGATCATATGCATAGGTTGACATTGAATATACTTTGTTATCTTCACTTTGGTTGTTTTGTGTTGTCTTGGACCCGATTTCACAAGAGCACTGGAGTGAAGTGGGAACAACAGAGACCTACGAAAGCGCTTAAAGGTATGTCACTTATTCCTTCTGTGTAGTAGATTCAATGACTGCAACTTAAAGAAAGAGTTGTGTCCTGTCCTATTTTATTCTAGATCTAGGTGGATCTAGGGAGATTTGTTAGTGTCTGCACCTACCGATTTATCTGATAACAACGTTGTTCTCAACAAACTTAATAATCTCAAATTATTCTTCAATCGATGTTCCATGAGCAATCATAGGTACACTAGTAACTCTTCCACATAGGGTTATCGTCTTTCCTTTAAACAAACCTATCCCTCCCAACGAAGGAACCATAGCAGGCTTTCCCAAAATTTCCCAATCACTTTCTGGCATAATATTCACTTGTGTTTCTTCATCTAATACACAATCTATGTCGAAGCCTCCTATTCTTGTTTCTATGCGCTGCTTCTCTTTTAAGATCTTTGGTAAACTGATGTCTCTATGGTCCTTTAGTGTTTCTTTCATATGTAATAACATAATCTCTGATTCTTTCTGGTTCTCTAGCATATCCTTAGTTTCTTTACCTTTTTCATAGTTTTCTTGTATCATATTCCTCTTTTCAACTTTAGCAATCATTCTTGGACAATCCAAAACCTCATGACCAAAAGTGTTACAACAAAGACAAATAGGACCTATACCAGGGCATTCTTTAGCAAGATGTCTTGGTCTTCTACAGTTATAACACAATGTCATTCCTCTCTTTCTCTTAAATGATCCCCAACATTTCCTGTACTGCACACTGGGATCACAGTGATTGGCCTGCAATCTGCAAAAATTCTTTCTAGGTTCCCACATCCATTTATTAGTCCAAAAATTATTTCTATGCATAGGAATAACATATCTTTCACTATCTCTATCAATTTTATTCAGATCAAATCTTCTTTCTTCTAGTTGTGCCCTAGTTTTCAGAATAGGACAAAATTTGTCAAACATACTTAGATTCATACTTTCAAAGTAAAAATTTCCACTTATCTTACCTTTACTAAAGCACAAAGCTTTAAGATCTTACCTCTTTTCTTCAGATCTATTTCCCTTCTTAGCACAGAGCTTCGCAAGTTAAGTAGAATATTACACACTACAACAACAAATCTATGCACAGAGCTTTCACTTTTCTTCAATTCCCAGCAATCACAGTTTTAGGTCTCGACAACGCAACCATTTTTTGGCACAGGGGTAGATCCAAGGTTCAATGCTTCAACAACGCACCAACAAAACCCTAACTACCAACCCTTTTGGCAACACCTGCGAAGCAGATGAAGTCTTATCCGAGGTAGAGGCAGGGTGGGTTGTAGGACTCAGGTGTCTATAACCTAGCTGGGACACAGATCTGTGATTACAACACTTAACAGAGCACTTAGCCAACAATATGCATTAAGTTATGATTTTCACACCACAAGTTAACCCTAATTACATATCAACACAGTAGTAATCAAGATTAATCACATCTAACCATTTAGCACATAGCATCAGAGAAGATCTATCATTCATTCATACATAAATCATTAAGCATAAAAGGATCTACCTATCATGCATCAATATCATTGCACTAATCAAATAAATACATAAACAACATTACACAAAGCACATCAACACAGGATATATGTGGTTCACCCCAGTGTGGAGCTACGTCCACCAACTCTTCTTCTTCTTTATTGATCTTCAAGATTCTTACATTCCTCTATTCCCATGCACAAAGCCACAAGGCCAACTCCGCAAAGGACAAGAGATCTGCGCACACCTTTCCAAATCCTCCTTCCCTGAATTAGGTTAGGGAACAAAGCCTTACACAGTTTATGCATAAAGCCTCTTACAATCACTTGCACTTAGCTCTACAATTATTAACACAGTCCTTGCACTAAGCCAACTAGTCATTCTCTAAGCCAATGACCTCTACAATCACATAGATCGAACTACTCTTACATCACTTGGCTACTTATTTATACATTACAAAAAGGGCCTAAACATGGGTAACCCCATGGGCTGACATCGGTTCTCTCAAGACTTGGTCGAGGTCCAACACCCTCATTATTTATAGTTGTAGACACCTGGGAATCCTTCAAGGATGTTATTAAGGAACAATACTTCCTTGTCAGAAGTTATGATGACTTGTATACCAAATGGACCACACTACGGCAAGAAAGAGACCAAGCAGTGCCAGAGTTCACAAATATCTTCCATACCTTGCACACCATGTTGGGTATCAAAGATTCAGAGTGACATCTGGTGCTCAAGTATCGTGGTTCTCTGCATAGATACATCCAGACCGAAATGGAATTTTTGGACATCTCGTCCTTGGGCATGGCCTACCGATATGTTGTCAAAATCGAGAAAAATATCAAACAAAAGACTCGACAATTTGGGCCTGGGAACCCCTCACATCAAAAGCCAGGAAAGGGAGGCCCCAACCCATAGAACAAAGGACAAAGTAAATATGGATAGTATCAGGACAACCAGTCTAATACGCAAGAAAAGAAGGACACCATAAAGACAAAAAAAGATATCGGGAAGTGATGCAACTTTCATAAGAGCCCTTGCCATAACACTGTTGACTGCCACTCAAAGCAGTTTTTGGTGGCCGAAGTGAAAGTGTCTGAATCAGATGTGGGTTATGAATGTGAATCAGAACCAAAAAGGGGAAGACAGATCATTGATGTGGAACCTAGTGCCACCGTTTCTACCACCAAGATTTAGCCTGGTGAACCAGACGATCCAGAAGAAGGAGAGTGCCTCTTTCATTCATAGATGTGGGTAAAAGGCACCCCACTGCACTTCAGTGTTGATAGTGGTAGCCAAAAGAACCTCATATCAACATATGTCATCAAGCGGCTGACCCTGCTGACAAGACCGCACCCAAAACCCTACACCATTGGATGGCTCCACCAAGGAAGCAATCTTTGTGTCAGCAAACAGTGTCGATTGTTGTATGACATCAAGCCCTTTAAAGACTAGGTATTGTGTGATATTTATCCTCTCAAATTTTTTAATGTTCTTTTGGGCCAACCTTATTTATGAAAACATCATGTTGTATATGATTCTAGGCCTCGTAGTGTTATTATTACTTTGAATAGGAAATTGTACAGGATACCTAAGGCAGTCCCTCCTAGTACTATTTCCTTGATCTCTACCAAGAAATGCAGGAAGGTCATCTCTCATACCGAAAAATTTGTCTTCTTCGTGATTTGTTCTCAGAGTGAGTGAAATATCGCAGCCACATCCAGAGCCTCCATAGTCAATCTCTCCACACAACAGAAGCAAGTGGATAAGGTCATGGAAGAATACTCAGATATCTTCTCCTCTCCTACCAGGGCACCTCTACACTTCCAGGTCAAGCATCCCATCGATCTGACCCCACGCACACCACTACCTAATGGGCCAGTCTATCATCTCTCTCTATTAGAAAATGAGATCAAGAGGCATATCCAAGAACTTCTCCACAAGGGGCACATCTGTCCAAACTCGTCGCCTTGTGGGATCCCAATCGTGTTCATGTAGAAGAAATACAAGACCTAGTAGCTCTGTATTGATTACCGGGCCATGAATAAAATCACAGTCCAAAAATCGTACCTAATTCCCCGAATCGATGACCTCCTTAATCATCTTAGAGGTGCCAAATACTTCAGTAAGATTGATTTGAAGTCTAGATACCACCAAGTCCCAATAGAATAGACAGATGTATGGAACATTGCTTTCAAGTCAAAAGAAGGTCTTTTTGAATGGCTGGTCATGCCCTTTTGTTTAAAAAATGCTCCAACAACTTTTATGAGGATGATGGACAATATCTTATGACCTTCCATTAATACTTTTGTAGTGGTGTATCTAGATGACATCCTCATCTGCAACAATACTTGGGCGGAACACTTGCATCATATTCAATAGGTTCTGCACACCCTGTGGTACGACAAACTATATGAACTTGGAAAAATGATCCTTCGGCATGGACATGGTCCATTACTTAGGCTACATCATTGATCAACATGGTGTGCATG
This sequence comes from Picea engelmannii, assembly GCA_009831015.1. Taxonomy (NCBI): domain Eukaryota; kingdom Viridiplantae; phylum Streptophyta; class Pinopsida; order Pinales; family Pinaceae; genus Picea; species Picea engelmannii. The sequence goes on from ML791440.1 coordinate 227,888, forward strand.
TGTATCTAGCTAAGATCCATGTCATTCGTAACTGGCTAGCCCCAACCACACTCACTGAACTTCGAAGCTTCTTGGGCCTCGCCAATTTCTATCATAGGTTTGTGCTAGGATTATCTCATATCGTATGGGCCCTTAGCCAAGTAACCAGGGGTGGCGATTAGGAAAAAATTGTGTGGGACATGTCCCAACAACAAGCCTTCGATGAATTGAAGAAGTGTTTTTTCTCATCCCCATTACTTTCATTACTGGACCTGCAACATCCCTTTGAGATCAAGACAGATGCTTCAGACTATGTTGTGGACGTTGTTCTCACTCAACACGGCCACCCCATGGAATATCATAGTGAGACACTATCAGATGTTGTCCATACATACCCTACTTATGACAAAGAAATGTACTCCATTGTGCAAGCTTGTCGCCAGTGGAGACATTACATTCTTGGGAAGGAGACAGTCATCCAAATTGATCACAAGCAACTATAGTTCATGCAGACCCAAGGAAAATTGTAGAATGACCGCCATCAGAAGTGATCAACATACTTACAACAGTTCCACCTCAACATCAAGTATAAAACAAGAAGTACCAACCGAGTTGTTGACTGCCTCAACCAACCTCTAGTCGCAACACTCACCACGGTGCTAGACTCTTGCGGTCACGAGACCTCCATATGGGCCCACCTCTACGAGATAGACCCTAACTTCTCCACCACCTACCAATTGTTGGGTGCCAACTCAATGGTCGCTAATTTCCATCTTCAAGATGGGTTGTTGTTTCGTCTAGTCCATCTCTATGTTCCATCAAGTGAGCACGTGAAGATGATTTGGGAAGCTCAATACAGTCAAGTGGAAGGACACTTTGTCTTCGAAAAGATAGTGCCAGTGTTGTAGAAACATTTCTACTGGCTGAAACTTCAACAAGATGTCGACAAGTATATCAGGTCCTTCACCACCTGCGCTATTTCCAAACCGACCACTAAGAAACAGGGCCTATACACCCATTTTCCTAATCCTAATAGGCTATGGGAATCCATCTCAATGGACTACATTTCGGGCCTCTCGTCCACCAAGAGGGGAAATGACTGTGTTTTGGTTGTTGATCACTTTTCCAAGATGGCGATTCTAGCCACATGCAAGAAAAACATCACAGTAGAAGCCACTGCCAAGCTCTTCTTTGAACGAGTATGGGTACATTTTGGGATCCCACAAACCATTATATCAAATTGTAACAATAAGTTCCTCATCTCATTGTGGTCAAGCCTCTAGTCACTATTGGATACCAAGATCACCAAATCCACTGCCTTCCACCCCCAGACAGATGGCCAAAATGAGGTCTTCAATCGGATGGTCGTACATATCCTGCGCATGTACAATTAAAAACACCCCTGCACATGGGATGAGAGTCTTCCCTATGTCCATCATAGCTACAACCAAGCCCTGCATAGCTCAACTAGACACAACCCCTTTCAAGTGGGGTTGGGATTCCAACCATTGGACCCCATGGATGTTGCACCACCCCTGGTGACCACCTCAGTCGACTCATCCCCTGCTCCACCAGAAGCTAACAATGTCACCTGGTTCATTGAGTGGATCCAACACATCCACCAACAGGTTTGAGATATTCTAAAGAATTCTAATTCCAAGTACAAGCAGTGCCATGATCAACATCGGGTGCCACATAAGTTTCAGGTGGGCGACAAAGTTTGGTTGCATTTAGAGAAAGAACACCTTACATGTCCCCATCAGAAGATTAGACCACTCTGTTATGGGTCGTACACCATCACCAAGGTTGTGGGTGACAACTCTTTTGAGCTCAACATTCCCCCCTTCCTTGGTCTACATCCAGTCTTCAACGTGGCTCTCCTTCAACCATTATTTCCCACCATTATTGGACACCTAAGAGATAGCAGACAAGTTGACACCAACAGAGGTCAACCCTGACTGCATGCAATATGAATCCAATGATTATATTGTGGACACACATATCAAGGGCACTCGACAACAAAGGATCCAGCTTTATCAAGTCGACAAAGAAGGGCAGCTCCTACACCAAGGCAAGTGGCTCACCCGAGGCCAAATTCAACAGAAATTTCCTCATCTGATGGGGGAACTCAATGCAATGGATACCATTGCTTCCTAAGGATAGAGGATTGATCTAGGTGTATATCGATGGCCACCCACCTATTCCAGTGGCTCGAAAAACAATTTTCCACCTTGGCAGCTTTTCGACAGTTTTTCGGGTTCCAAACTTCTAGGGTCGTTTTGAGGCCCTAAACGATGTTTTTGGGGATTTTGGGCCTAGGATATTGCCTAAGGCACTTTCTTAGGCCAATAAAAAATTGTTCTTCTCGGTTATACCTTTCCAATGGGCTATCGTGCGCCTAAAACAAAGATCGTATGCAAAAGTTACAACCTCGGGAAGTTGATGTACTAACTTACCCAAATGGGGCCCACATGACTTTTGGCGCTTCATCTCCTAGGGTTAGATTTTTGGATGTCTATGGTTTTTGAAATTCCTTTTTAATGTAAAAGGTCTTCAGAGCCTCAATGTAACAATCTTCTTGCGAATGAGCGTAGTCGTCACATCTCTTCTCAGAGATAATCTGCCACCACTCCAGCAAACTTGTTTTCCACTGCATTTTACAGTTTTAGTTGATTTCCTTATTGAATAGAAAACCAGTTTTACTATATCTCTATTATTCTATGTTAAGCATATTTTAATAATTTGTATTCATTTCGTTATGCTCAAAAAATCTGGATCAGTTAGTACCTTAAGGATGGAATCTCCTTTAAAAAATTGTATGATTGTATGAAAGTCAATATATCCTTAAAATTACAACACCTTTTGTTAGTTCAGGATATGAGGGTCTTAACATTATCAAACAATTTTTATTTATTTTTATATTCTAGATCTCAGTTTCTTCTATTGCAGTGTATAACTTATTTAAAAATGGTTAAGGTGATAAAAATTTATAGCAGAAATAAAAGAGGCGTGTATTCTATGATTATGATATATGTTAAGAAAATTTTATAAAAAAAAATCTAGCATGTCTATGACCTGAGGGACTAACATGTGGCTAAGAAACCCTGACCTAAGGGCATCTAAGATGTCAAAATCACTCATGGATTGAATTCAACCTGGGCCACACCAACCATTATCATGGATAGATTTTTTGGTGTCTATTTGTTTCCTTGTCTTTCTTTCTCTCCCCCCATCTTCCCCTCTCTCCCCTACTGTTACGGAATATTTCCCCCGCGAACCTATGAAATCTCCCTTGGATATCTATACCCCTATTTACCAAGACAAAAAAAACAAATGGACACTAACATTCCTTTAAATCTATTCTTAATGTCTATGGATAGAAAAGATAGCATAAAGAAGTGTGACTTACTCATTTTTTTATGGTTGTCCTCGTTGTTCTTCAACCCTCATTCTTGTTGTCCAATTTGTGATCAAGATGAAGAGAGTCTGCAAGGAATAGAACAAATACTTTCTAGTTCTACAATATATCATTATATAAAAATATATCTATCTATATAGACATACATGTGAAAACAACAATATGAAGGAAATAGGCCAAGTTATATTAATGAAAACATGGGAACTTACAACCTTACTGCACTAGCATTCCTCCAATGTTCCAATCCAGTACTTGAATGCACTCTAAATATGTTTCTCTTAATATCATAAGTATCATATACACATTTTCTTCTCTCTCCTTTTCACCTTAGAATTCCCTCATTATATAAGACTTGGAGGCTTAAACACCATGGAGAAGATCACTCACTAGATCCACAAAATTGGGATCTCCAAGATTTTTAGGGAGAAAATATCTCTCAAGGATTTTAGGGAGAAAATGTCTCTCAAGGATTTTAAGGACGAAATATCTCTCAAGATCCATCAAATTAGGATATTGGTTTGAGAAAATATCTCAACCATCCATGAGATTCTCAACTTCTCCTTGAGATTAGGAAACTAAATGTTAGGTGGATTCTCACACTAAATTAATTTCATTCTTTCAATAAAAATGAATAATACATGTGCACATAGTATTTTGACCTTAATATGATAAATTTTTCCTCCACGTTGACTAGGAATTGTGACAAAGTTTCTTTCATGGTGTCAAATTTGCGACACTCAATAAAGTGCATGTGACACTTAGTAAGGTGCATACGACACTTTACAACACTTAAAGCGTGTAATAGATGTGACACCTAAGTGTGACAATTTTTTGTGTAACATATGCCCCCTAAAGTGTGAGGTTAGAAGAGAAGATGATGGCCGAAACACTTTACAAAAATATGTGCATCAAAGAATTGGAATAGGAAAGTTGGGTGGAAGCTGCAAGTTAACATCAAACAATAGACATATATCATCCTCGAGGTGGGAATACTCATACTCGGATAGACTGACTCAAAGGATGCTCTCCGACCAATAAATTGTAGATCCATGAAATTAATGACTAAGTATATGGCCACCAAAGATACAATGTGAATCCATACCTGCATGACATGATTAAGTCGTAGCCACAAAACAATATACATTGGAGCTAGATATGACAAAACAACATAGCCATGGACCAATATAAAGTGGATCTGTGTGACAACATATACATCAGTGAGATTGCCAATATGATGGTTAGAATGGAATATTATACAGATCCAAATGATCTCCATAGAAGAGTGAACGCCCAAAGCACATAGAAGAGTGAACGCCCAACCCAAGGTCTTCATCCCAATCCTGAAATAGTACGAATCTAGCCATGTGAATAGATGACTTGATCTTGAACATGGTAGAAACCACTTGATTATCGATCATCAATGTATACCTTTAACAAGTGTGACGAAAATCACTAATAATAACAATGAATTCCAAAGTACCCTAGTACATTCCAGCGAATGTAAATAAATGAGTTGAATTTGAACATCCATGGAATCATTCGATCAGAGGCCAATGGTGTAAACCTACTATCAATGGTGAGGAAACAAACCATTGAGGCATGTAGGCTCCAAGGTACTAACTGGTTTATAAGTGTAATTCCCTTATAATGTGTTTAATTCGAAAGGAAAAAACTCACTGAAGGAGGGCCATGATATTTCCCCCATCATCAATAGGATACTAACATAGGAAAGTGATAAAATATAATAGATCAAAAGAGGACTGATTGACACGGGTGTGAAAATGGATAATATTGCAGAATGGTTGGCTTGAGGTGAAACTTCCCTTGAACATTATGCAACATGACAAGTGACGTGGCGGCATTGACTTGAATTAGACATATACCAAAACATAGTGCGATGATCACCAGGGAACTCTTTGGGTGAGCTGAAGGAGTATGAGGACTCATGGAATTGCTATGAATCTAAGACAAGTAGATTATCCAACTATAAGACAAGATTCAAACAAGTGCAAGAAAATAATATTATCCAACTATAAGATGAGATGCAAATAGGTGCCATGTTCAAGGGAGGCAACAAACAGTTTCCATGCTTCTTACCAAAAACTTGACCCATTTCCTTCAATTTTTTCCCCCACCATGATTGGTGAGTACCTCTTTATTTTTAAAAAAGATTGAGGAGGATAACAAATGCTCGGTATAGCTCATCTTCGATGAGTCCCTCATCATATGTTTAACGAGCCCAAAGAAGGAAGGTTTTGGTCCCGTATGGGTCCTTCAATGTTGTTTTTATGAGTCCAAAGAAGGAAAACTAGACAATCTTTTCATGTTTATGGAGTCGGAAAAGGATTGCAAAGAAAACTCCAAGGTTGTTGTTTTTCGTAAATTTAGTCCCCCGAGCCCTAAAAGGTATAAAACAATACAAGGGAGAAATATTCTAGTCATGATTGACTAGAGTATTTATTTTTCATATTTAGTCTTACAAGGTCATAAAGGAGTAAACTACCACTCAAAAGATTCCCTTTCAAACCTTTTAATGAGTGTGAAAAGAAACAAGCTCACTCAACAATATTTTCATGTTTAGGGAGTATGAAAAGATCTTAAAGGAGACTCCAAAGAGTTCTTTTTTATATAGATTTTATGAGTCAAAAAAAGTGATAAAAGTATACTCGACAACCTATTTTCATGTATTTACTAGCACAATAAAGAAAAAAGACTAGAGTTTGATCTACTTTATATGCATAGATTTGATTATTATATTCCTTATTAGAATGTTTACCCACCAATATCCTATTATTAACTTCATCAATTTCAAGAGAAATATTTTCATCATCTTTCTTGTTTGATACTTCAGATTTTCTTTTCCATGTCTTCTTATTATATTTGTTAGGGTTTCTTGTTTTTAGGGATTGCATTGGTAATCTACATTCTTTGGTTTTATGACCATAGTTGTTACATTTTTTACATTCAATATTGAATTTTTGCAAAGGAGAAAATGAGTTATAGTTTCTCTTCTCTGCCATGTACTTATTTTTATTATATCTTTGGATATTTCTACGATTGTATTGTCCATATGATTTGCAATGTACTTCCTTATGTCCAAAATTATTACAAGAGTAACAGTATCCAATAAATAGATGTTTAGGGGTATTCCTTTTGGTGATTGTTTTCTTCCTGTCATTTTTTACTTTAGTAGGGAATGTTGATTTCTGTTTATGTGGAACAGTGTTCAATGGTATCATATTTTCCTTATTCTCTTCTCTTCTTAAGGAGTCCTTCAGAGAATTTACATAGCTAATTGGTCTTTTGACAAATCCTTGTGATGTAGAAGTTAAGTCTTGGGTGTATCCCAAACCAGTCTTGTTGTTTGGTGATCTTTGACTACTGATCATTTCATCCAAGATATTTGAACTATTTCCAAATTGTGATCTCTTCGTTTCTTTCTCAAGTTCACTTTTTAGCAACTTAATCTCAACTTCTAATTTCTCACATTCTTGTTTTTTATCTCTAAGTTATTTTAAAATGACTTCTTCAATTTTATTAGCTTCCAGGAGTTGGGATTTTCGATCATTGATGATATGCTCTAATTATTTGATAGTTCTTAATGCATCTATTTATTTTTCTTGATGTGATTCTTCAAATTCTTGAAGTTTCTCCCTAAGTAGCTTGTTCTTCCTTTTATACTTTCTTAGTTCCTCCAGATCACTAATCATTTCTACTTCTAGGTTCACTTCTCCTTCAAATTTAGAATTTTCTTCATCATCTACATCATTATTTTGAGTGTTCATTCCCATAAAGAGAAGCTATGAATCTTCATCTTCACTTATGTATGAAGAGTTGATGTCTTCTTTAGAGTAGAAGTTTTTCTTTTTCTTATAAAATTTCTTCTTGTATTGGTTTTTTTGGTTGTGAACTTCTTCATCATTTTCCTCGTTCTTGGGATAGGGAAATTTGTTAGCAAAGTGTCCAATTATGCCACAGTTGAAACATTTTAAAGGTAAATTTCCTTATATTTTCCAAATCATTTCTAGAGTTTCTTTATAAAGTTGGCCTCTTCTACATATGATATATCTGATAACTCATCATTGGTATTTTTCTCCTGCCTCATCTTTGTTTTAGATGCTTTAACGGTTGTTTCATCTTTTGTTGATTTATCATTTTGTGTTCTCATTTCATATGTTGTAAAAATTCCATGAAGATGATCAATTGTGAGTGTGTTTAGATCACATCTATCTTCAATTGTAGAAATCTTTGCATCATATATCATAGGTAATGACCTTAGTATTTTTTGCACAATAGGTTTATCTGTAATTTCTTCTCTTACTGCTCTGATTGAATTAACCACTTCATCTACCCTATGAAGGGACTCAACAATATTTTATTCTTCTTTCAATTTCATATTTTCAAACTGAGTTCTATAGGTCTGTAGTTTGGCTTCCTTGACTTTGCTATCGCCTTCATATACAACCTCCAACTTGTCCCAGATTTCTTTGGATGATTTACAATGCATAACCTTCACACATATAGAATTAGTCAATGTTGGCACAGGGGAATACCCAGGGTTCAACGCTTCAACATCGCACCAACAAAACCCTAACTACCGACCCTTTCAGCAACACCTACGAAGCAGATGAAGTCTCACCCGAGGTAGAGGCAGGGTTGGTTGCAAGACTCAGGTGCCTGCAACCTTAGTTGGGACATAGATCTGTGATTCTTACTCTTAGCACACACTTAGCATAGATCATTCATCAGTATTTAACCTTCATGGCACTCTGCAGATGGCACAAAGCACCGCAACATTCACTTAGATCTAGGTTAAGTTAGTACTTAGCAACAACAAAATAGGTCTAGCACTCAACACTTTCATATATATCAAATCTATACTCACACATCTAAGAAGCACAAAGAAAAGTGGATCTATCTAAGTATATCATAGCAAAGCAGATAGCATAATCATATCAAGAACAACACATGGAAATAAACCAACACATTAGGTCGAAGCACCAAGCACAACACACAGAGCTACCATGGTTCACCCCCACCCTGGGGCTACGTCCACAAAGTCTTATTCTTCTTTATTATCTTGGTCAATCAGGTTACAGCATGGATCTCACACTTGCACTCTGCATAGGACAGGAGATCTGTGTGCACCTCACCAGATCCTCCTTCCCCGAGTAGCTCTCGCACAGATCCTTCTTAAAATCCATGCACTCAATACTTACAACACTTTCACTCAAATCTGCAAGTTGATCACATAATATACATAAATCCTTTACTAGCACTTAGCTTATCTTCTCCCCCTCTCTTACATTGCTTAGCTACTTATTTATAATTTACAAAATAGGCCTAAACATGGGTAAACCCATGGGCCGACATCCCTTTCCCATCACATTAACCCAAAACCCTAAAAGGGCCCCAAAAGTGGGTTGAGATCCCTTGATCTCTGCTTTGCATGGCACTCCATATTTGATAGGCTGTCGAAGTCCAAAAACAGTCAAATATGACCAAGTGTTCCTCAAAACTTGGTTAAGGGCCAACAAGCCCCCAACACTCACATGTGACTCATCCCGAGTCACTCTGGTCTGATCAACTCCACTTCGAATGTCTCGAGCTTGGCCCAAGCTACTTCAACCTGCTGCAGTGCGACAACCTCTTGCTCAGTGAACTCCTAGATCACTGCATCGTTTACTGGTCCTTCCATGCATTATTATGTGGTGATGACAACCTGTTCAATCTCGGTTGCCTGGCTCTCAACTTCAGTGAACAGTTGGCATGCTTTCTCTTGGAGTGGTTGAAGATGTTGAGAGACTTCCATCACTTTACTTTGCATCTTGTGTACCTGTTGTTGGGTGGTGTGTTGTTCTGGAAATCACTTCATTCTTTCAACTGGGGTCAAGGCCTTTAGCTGCGCCTGTAGAGTATCTGCATGTTTCTTTGCTTCTTGGAGATGTGCCTCTAATGTCTACAATCCTGGGTTCTTTGTGAGGTTCTCATAAGTCTGAGCGCTTCTACCGCTTAGATGCTTCCAAATCCAAGGTTTTTAACCTGTCAACTACGCTACGGGCAGTTGCCTCCCTTAGATATCTTACTTCTTGGGGAGTCTCAGGCACGGTACGAAGTTTCAGATCTAAAATGTGATGCTGAAGTTGTTGGATTACTTCTTCAAGTTGTGCCACCTGCTGTGGGACACACTCTTCAATTTTCACTTCAATGACTATCACAAAGCGAAGTGCTTTTTGAACTCGTTCATGTACGTCAAGTTGCTCTACTAGCAATTGGTCCTTACTCTGGTGTAACTGTGTTTTCTCCTCCTCCCACTTCGATTGTAAGGCAATTTGTTCCTATTCTTCCTTCCTCTATTGTACTATAAGTGTGCTCTCTACTTGTGCCAAATCCTGGGTGGTTTGCGCTGTGTCTTCTTGATCTTGTCGAAGGAGAGCTTCGACTTTCTTAGTGATATGGCGTAATTGGGTGGGCTCATTGCATGTTCCTGCTATTCCCATCGTCAAGGGCATAGTAGAAACGGCTTGGCTGGACTGGAGTGTCTGTTGCACTTCTTGAAGTTCATGCATGAGTCAGTTGAATATATCCTCCTGCTTCGCTTCTTGCCTTTCTGTGATCTCTAGTGAGGCATCATTCAGTGCAACAATCAATAAGTCAAAGTTGTCCTGTGTGAGGGTAGTCTTAAACGTCGTCCGGGTGGCCTTAGTTTTCTTTCGAGATGATGGATTTAGTGGGGTGACCTTCCTTTTATTAAAGGGATCCTCCTCCTCTCCAGGTGGAGTAACCTCAACTTTGTTTTGCTCAACTTCTGTGCCACCTAGTTCTTCACCATCACCTCCTTGCACAGGTGAGATCGAAGTAGTCTTCGTGGATGTGTTATGGATATCTTGAACTTTATCATCTGTCTTAATCTTGCTCGATCCAAGTGTATCCAGTATAGCTTCAGGGCTTTCCACGTTAGATATTTCTACGGGTTCCACTGGAACAAGGAGGTCCACTGACCATTCCTTGGTAATCTGCTCCAAGTCTTCTTCTTTCAACTTGTAGTACGACTGGAGTTGTTGTTTTTGCTCATCAATGTGCACTGTGATATAGGTGAAGTGCCAGTCTATGCTGAATTTGATCAAAGGTCTAAATCTATGAGGTTTTTTTGGTGTGAGGCACGGTGTAGACTAGATTACATTCTTCAATTGGTTGTAATAAGTGTGGAAGACAACATTGGAATGCCACTGCTTGTTCATGTCGCTAGAGTACCACAGCATACAGAACTTCCCAGCCAGTGGTTCGAAGGGTTCGATCTCCAAAAAAGTGGCACCTTCTGGTAGCTCCCAGGTGATGAAAGCGATGAGTATGAGAAACCAACTAAAGTTGAACTCATACCCTTGGTCTTTCGCTTCTCTGCAGTCAAGCTCTAGCTGATTTACAAGGTACTTCACCCATTTCATTTGTAGTCCCTCCGCGCACTTCCCTGCCAGGTCAACTACAAATCTAGTCATCTGTGTGGGTCTGTTCTTGCAGACTAACTTCCCTGTGATCATCTGGAAACCAAGGCGCACTATTTCATTCTTGATGGAGGCTACCTTGTAGCCTCGCGTGCCCTTCTCTACATCACCATATGTGTCTTTTATTCGCTGGGCGAGAGCGTGATCTGTGGTCTTTCCAGGGTAAAAATCCTGCAGGTCAGGGCCCTGCATGCTTAGCCCTATGATCTGATTGATCATAACCAGATCCAAAATGATGCGGTGGTCCAACCATAAGTATCCTCTGTGGTAGCAGGACAACAACAATCTGACGCATGCATTCACTTCCTGATGCCTCCCGAAATGATGAATCTTCATTACATTGAGGAGGGTTGACTGTGCGAGGTTATGGATCCATTGTTGAGGGACAATCTTTGGGTTCCTCCCTTTTGTGATAGTTAAGTACTTGTGCAGGGCTAGCATACTGTAAACTTTGCGATCTCCAAGGTTAAAATCACTAAATTTCAGCGCTGTGAGCTTATCCTAGTCAGCACAAACTGTGCATACCCCTTTCGGGAGGTACACAGTGACCAAATCATAGTCGAAGTCTCTGGGTACAGTGTCTCGATTCACTGTGCCGCTTAGTGGTGGGATATACTTAGGCAAGATACTTGGGATCATCTTCACAATGGAAAAATCATTTCTAAGCTTATATCGTCTTTCCGAAGGCGGTCGATATGGTCCTGCTCGAGCAGTGGAGGGAGAAGTTGGCAATGCTCCCAAGGACAATGCATGCAAACCTATAGACACTCCTCACCCTGACATGACTCTCTCAGTCATTAAGTCAATTAAAACTTCTTCAACTACTTTCTTAGCAGTGCTAAGCTCATCCAACATACAAGCTTGGGTCAGCTAGCTTGGGTGCGAAAGGGATTTAGAGACTACAATGAATAGTATGGGAACAAGGCAATGATCTCAGGGTGAATTAATCTCAGGTTTCGTGCTCAAATTATTACTTAGAAAAAAGTATTCTTGGTGCGAGGTGTAATGGACTAAGTAGGGAAACTTAGCAACGGTTATGATCCTTCATTAACTCATGTTCTTCCAATTTAGAGAGGAATTCGAACAGATATATCGGCCCCAATGGCTATATTGCTTCGTCATGGCGAAGTACTCTATGTCGTTGTTCTGATATCTCGGCGAAGCTCCAATTCTGCAATTTTTCTTTCTGTGAAGTATCCTCTAGAACCTCTTGTAACCTTACAGTATTATCCCTTTTCTTCCTTAACTTTCTAGCCTTCTTCCCAATGAGCTTCATCTCAGTAATTCTTTTACCATTCTGATGCTTATCTTTCGTGGTCTTAGTTACTTCGCATTGTTGAAATTCTTTCCTAGGGTTCCTGGATAATACTTCTTCTGTATCGAAAATAGGTGACTCAATCTTCTGTGGATCCTCTAGTGTTCTCTTAGCCTCGACATCGGAGTTGCTAGTATTAAATATCTGTGATCTACTCTTATGTTCTTCAATCAAGTGCGTGATCCTTCTGTTCATAAAGTCTTTTAACTCTTGCTTCTTCTATTCCAAAACTTCTTCTTCCTCTTTTCATATGGATTGTTCTCTAACAATCCAAGGTTTTCCTATGAGCATGTTAAATGGGGCATTGTCTTCAACAAATTTAATAATCTCAAAGTCTTCCTCTGTCGAAGTTCCATTGACAGTCATAGGTATCCGGGCGAGCCTTCCACATAGGTTTACTATCTTTCCTCTGAATAAACTTGTCCCTCCTAGGGAAAGGATCATGGAAAGCTTTCCTATAGCTTCCCAAGTTCTTTCTGGCATAATGTTCACTTGTGTTTCTTCATCAATAATACAATCAATGTCGAAGTCCCATATTCTTGCTTCGAATTGCTCCTTTTCTTTGAAGATCTCTAGTAATCGGACAACTTTATGTTCCTTCAGGTTTTCTTTTAGCTGTATTAATATTTTCTCTGATTCTTGTTGGGTTTCTGCCTTTTTTGGATCTGCCTTCTGGTCTTCTTGATTCAGATTCAGCCTTTCCAACTTAGCGATCATTCTAGGGAAATCCAATACGTCGTGGTCCAAAGCTTTGCAATAGAGACAACTAGGTTTTCTCCCAGGGCATTCCTTAGCAAGATGTCCTGGTCTTCTGCAACTGTAACACAGATTTAAACCTCTCTTTCTCTTCAATGATCCCCAACTCTTCTTGTACTGTGCACTAGGATCATAATGGCTAGCCTGCATAAATTTCTTTCTAGGATCCTGCATCCACTTGTTAGTCCAGACATTCTTTCTATGAATAGGTATAACATATCTATCATTATACTTATCAGATCTATTCATATCAAACTTTATTTCATCTATTAATGCCCTAGTTTTTAAGCTAGGAAAAAATCTATCAAACATACCTAGATCCATGCTCTAGAAACAAAAAATTTCACTTATCTTACTTCTACAGAGCACAAAGCTTCCAAATCTAAGGACTTTTGACTATTCTTACCTTTATTAGAGCACAAAGCTTACAAATCTTACCTCTTTTCTGCAAATCTGACTTCTTTCCTTTAGAAATTTCCACTTTTACTTTTCTTAGAGAACAGAGCATTCAGATCTTGCTTCTTTTCTTTGGATCTGATCTTCCTTTCTTAAGATCTGACCTTATTCCTAGCACAAGGCTTCACAAGTTGAGTAAAAATCTACACACTAGGGAAACAGATCTACGCACAAAGTTTCTTCTTCCTTAGTTCCCAGCAATGACAGTTTTAGGTCCCGGCAACAGAACCATTTATTGGCACAGGGGAAGACCTAGGGTTCAACACTTCAACAACGCACCAACAAAACCCTAACTACCGGCCCTTTCGGAAACACCTGTGAAGTAGATGAAGTCTCACCCGAGGTAGAGGTAGGGGTGGTTGCAAGACTCAGGTGTCTACAACCTTAGTTGGGACACATATATGTGATTCTTACTCTTAGCACACACTTATCATAGATCATTCATCAGTATTTAACCCTCATGGCACTCCGCAGATGGCACAGAGCACCCCAGCATTCACTTAGATCTAGGTTAAGTTAGTACTTAGCAAAAGCAAAATAGGTCTAGCACTCAGCACTTTCATATATGTCAGATCTATACCCACACATCTAAGAAGCACAAAGCAAAGTGGATCTATTTAATTATATCATAGAAAATCACATAGCATAATCATATCAAGCAAAACACATGGAAAGAAACCAACACATTAGGTTGAAGTACCGAGAACAACACATAGAGTTACCGTGGTTCACCCCCACCCTAGAGATACGTCCACAAAGTATTATTTTTCTTTATTAGCTTGGTCAATCAGGTTACAACACGAAGCTCACACTTGTACTCCGCATAGGACAGGAGATCTGCGCGCACCTCGCCAGATCATCCTTCCCCGAGTAGATCTAGCATAGAGCCTTCTTACAATCCATGCACTCAGCACTTACAGCACTTGCACTCATCTCTGCAAGTCGGTCACACAATATACACAAAGCCTTTACTAGCACTCAACTTGTCTTCTCCCCCTCTCTTACATTGCTTAGATACTTATTTATACTTTACAAAATAGGCCTAAACATGGGTAAACCCATGGGCTGACATCCCTTTCCATTTACATTAACCCAAAACCCTAAAAAGGCCCCAAAAGTGGGTCGAGATCCCGTGATCTCTACTTCGCCTGGCGCTCCATCTTTGATAGGCTGTCGAAGTCCAAAAAAAGTCAAATATGACCAAGTGTTCCTCAAAACTTGGTCAAGGGCCAACAATCAGCCCTCCTATAATTCCATTACCTATTCTTGATTTTTCATTGCAAATTTTCTTTCATGCATCGTCTTTGGGTGGAGAAGTTGGTGCAATGTAACCATCTACAACAGATTGCCAGATATCAAAATCAAGAGCCAACATGAAGTTTTTTATTCTTATTTTCCATAGAGCATAACCTCCTCCATTGAACAATGGTTCTTTTTTGTTAGACATTCCCTCTTGTTGATCCATCTTCAGGATCTACCTTCTAGTTGTTAGACTATGTTGAAGGAACTCGCTCTGATACCAATTGTTGGAATACTGAGAGGGGGGGCGGGGTGAATCAATATTACCCCTTTTTCACAATTAACAATTACTTTTTATATTTTATTGATTACCACAATAAATCAACAATGAATTGTATGCAAAATCAATTATATAAATATATTTAACAAGAATTACAAGGTTTTATAAAGAATAGTGAAGGACACCAATCCTTTTTAGAGAAGCAACTCTAGGAGACATAAATCCCCTTCTTCAAGGAACCAACCCTAGGAATCCCGAAGTACATACTCTCGGAGTGGTGTAGCTGTTGAAGTCACTTGTTGACGTAGCACTGACTGAGTGGCTACCACGTGTCACTTAGATTTTTGACTTACCCATACCTAAAATTCCAACTACACCTTGACACTTATCATCATCTGTTTTTCCACGTGTCCTTTATGACGTAGTCTTGCTAATGTGGATCTCCTCATGTGGCACACGTTCTCCTCCTGGATCTAACGGTTGTCACAACTCCCAAAATGTATTTTAGATCGATGACTGAGAATGACTTCGTCCTTTGGTGCTTCGCATGAATTTACATGTTCTCAACCCTTTTCTGCCGAAGTGATCAGCGTCAAAGTTGACCACTGCTACTTTGGCGTTCTCTAAATAGATCAATTGTTGAGGGTTTTTCCAAATCCGATGATTGACGGAGTTTGTGACTCTGGGGCTTCAACCTTGGTATTTGCTTATCCTATCCTTCCACTTTACTCGATCCAACGATCTGTACATTATCCGAAGTGTTCCTCGGATCATATGACTCATGTCCACTTCTGGACTTTGGCCTTCAGGTAATCTTACCTATTCTAGGTTTCTTTTCTCTGGAGTAGTCAGTGCCAGAGTTGACTGTTGTTGATCTAACGGTTCCCCTTTTCTATTCCAAATCGACGACTAATACTTAAGTCTAGATCAAATCTTGATCTAATGATTAGGAAACATCCTGAAGCTCTTGCTTCAGATCTGTTGGTTGATATCTAATTCCTCTGACTTCTCCTTAATCTGACAGTCCTGGACTGTCTTGAAATGATAATGAACGAATCATATGCATCATCTCTTTTGAGCTTCTGATCTGTTTCATCATTATTTCAAACATCTCGAAGCTCCTACTTCAGATCTATTGATTGAGATCTAATTCCTCTGAATTCTCCTTAATCTGACGGTCCCGGACTGTCCTGAAATGATAATGAACAACTCTTCTATGTCATCTCTTCTGAGCTTCTGATTTGTTTCATCGTTATTTCTCATGATCTTTTTTAATAACTATTTTCTGCATTTTTTTCATACCAACTCATCATTATAATGTAATGACATTGACTGTTTACATCAATGACAATACATGACAATATGTCCAACACAGGTTGAGGTACAGGTTGATGTATGGTACATGTTGGCATAGGTTATTGGTACAGGTTTACAACAGTATATCTCAGAGTGATAGTGTGACAGTGGTTCCATCATTCTACTTATATTTCAGGACAGTTGGACGGGGCAAGGATAGGTGGTTGTAGCCACCTTCCAGTTGTAGTCGGAGAACATAGGGGGTTGTAGCCTCCTCTTGGTTGTAGCCAGATAATTGGGTAGTTGGAGCTTCCCCCAGGTTGTAGCCTAAGAAACTAGGTGATTGTAGCCACCTTCCGGTTGTAGCCGAAGAACATAGGGGGTTGTAGCCTCCTTCCAGTTGTAGCTGGAGAATTGGAAGTTGGTGCTTCCTTGAATGTAATTCTTGACATATAAGAAAATCATTTCGTGGTTTTCTCCCACATTGGGTTTCGACGTAAATATTGGTGTACTGTGCATTGTGTGGATGTGTTTGTTATTGTTTATTATGGACTGATGAATTTTAATTCTTATGATATAGTAATATCGTGATGATGAATAGATGAACATGGTTGAATAAGTAAAATAATATACTTTTTGGTTTAAAGGATTAATAATTGGTATAATTTATCATTATTGATTCACCCCCCCTCTCACTAATCCAACAAGGTTTTTACTCTTTCTCTCCTCCTATCACCATTTCCAATCTCCATGACTTCCTCCAAGAATTCTCCACTTAATGTCCACTGATTTATTCTATGTGCAACGCATGGCCCTTACTCGAAGCAAACTTCCTTTGCTCTGATACCACTTGTTGATATTTAAGAGCTTGAAACAATAATAAATGAAAGAAATATGGTAATATAGAAAAACATTCACATATATTAACATAGGATATTTACGTGGTAAAATTGTGACAATGTGTCAAGGAAACATCGACAGGGAAAGGTATCAGTATCTCTTATTATTCAAGATAAGATCATAATCAAGCTTAGAACATTACAATGTCTCTCGATGATTCATGGATATATAAAACATAGGTTAGATCGTTAAATCAGTTCATGAGTTGCCTTTGGTTACATCGGTTCACGAACTGCCTTTGTTATACAAACTACCAAACATTTACCATAAGCAACTTTGTATTATTACCATAACTAATTGTTGTCATAATTCCAACATATATCCTCTTTCAGTTGTCTTCCTCCTGTCTTATGGCATTATTCTCTTCGGTGTGGTCAGCTTTGACTATGGCATCTCATGGATCATCAAGTGCCCCATCACCAACCTGACTTACTTGAAGTTGACGATGTTATCCAAAACTTCCATGCTCATGTTTATAGGAAAAAGTCCCAAGCTTCACATCCGTGTTTACAATCAACTTCTAGAAAAATTTCCCAGTCTCTGTGTTTGCTCTCCCAATTAGAATTTGGCGGTGGTGTGATGAGAAGAGGTCAGTATTTGACAATATGCACAACTCCTTTATCTAAAAAGAATTTATGCAATAGAGAGGTATTGTACAAAAGAAATTGTCATGAAGATCAGTGTAAAATTTTTCTTTAACTATGTTGATTAATGATCTATCTTCAATTGCTTGTTCTTCAATGTAATCTTGATCAATTCTCTCAACATTACAAGTTTTTTCCACCCCTATTGTTGATTTTCAACATTAATTGTTCGTCTGAAGTAAGTTTACACATTAGAAGGTCAGTTGATGTACTTGAACAATGCTTCTGGAATAGCTTCAAGGAATCACTCGTGAGTTTCTGTGAAGAATTGTGCTCGTTCTTCTGCCAGATTCAATCGATTATTCCTTGTGTAATTTTTTTATGTAATTATTGATCTTACGCTCCCACCTCTCACATATGTCTTCAAAGCTCAACATCTATGTGTGCATTATTTTACACACCCATGTTCATAACTATTGATAATGGAACCAATCTTGTAATCTAGGGAAAAGTATGTATATGTTACTAGTAGTTCTTCACACATAGAAATATACACAAAGCACTAGTATACCAACACACATATAGACATAGATAGAAGAATACACAAAGTAGTAGGGAGATCATCAATTTGCACTTTATATTATGATACAGCAATCTTCTTTTCTATGTTACATAGCCACACATTTATACTTGTATACTCAATTACAAGGCAGTTGCAACTTCTTAATTGCCTTGGCCAATCGATCCAACTCGATAACTAATCGAATTACATACTCAACTAGAAAATCGATCGACTTGCATGCCCAACTTGGTCAAATGTCGAGTATAATCGAGAGAATCGACTAGCCCTTACAACATAACTTATATCAACAATTATAATTTCCCATTTTATCAGATTCATTGACCATATAGTTTCCAAATATAATAAGCATCATCCCCAATTTCCAAATATAATGAATGCTTTCCTTTATAATTTTTAATTCTAAATCCAAAATATGTTAAAATGTTTATACATTCATAATATTGTTTTTTTTTTAATTCTTCAAAATACATATAAAGTGAATTCCTTCTTACATATATGTTTCTCACTATTTCATGGTGTCTTGATGTCCTTTGTTAGACTTATGCCCTTGAGAAGAACCTTGAGGACGGTCTTTGTTAGACTTATTCCCTTGACAAGAACCATGAAGATGGTGGATGAATGGTGTTTCAATAACGCTAAGGCCAAGTAGTGAGTGGCATAGGCCCTTGAGAAGAACCTTAACGATGGTGATGATTGGTGTTTCTCTAATATCGAGTAAAAGCAAATTATTGTATTTTTTAAACTTCACAAATATTCTAATGCATTATTAAACCTTCTCAATAATAAAAAAAAAATTAAAATTATCCACCTAAAAAATATGTTTTGTTCATCAAATCTAAGTTATTTTTAATATAATATATATCAAAGTAAGACTAAATCATGTAACATAGCCATTTTGATGTTTCATTGCAAAGGGATTCAATGAGGAAAATTAATATAATCAAGTTTGTTTTGTTACGCATCTTTATTTTTTTAACAAAACCCATAATGCATTGTAATAATATCATATTTGTTTTGCACCGAGTGGAACTCTACTTATAGAGCATAGTGAGATGATTAAAACAATGTAGTTTATGTTATCATGGTTGGAATTTCAAATTTTAATAGCTCTTTAAATTTCATGGTTTTTATAAATTAGATGTTTTTTTAATAGATTTAACTAAAAATGTTGACAGACAAATCACTATGTAATGAGCAATTTGATCCCTATATATTATTAAAGGAAAACACCTAAAATAATAATAATAATAATAATAATTTATTTTTAACATCACAGACAAGACATAATATTAAAAATATTAAGTTAAATTAGTTTTATTTGTGAGTGAAAAGAGAAATTGGAATGAGTTATACAACATTTATTTACTTTGAATTTAGGTGTATGTTGATATTTAAATAGACAAATTTTATGCATTTATGTATTTAGAGCATAGTAATAAATGTTGTATAAATTTGTTATGTAGATTTGAAGATAAAACATTATGTTTCTAGCAGAGTAAAAATGTTATATATGTTGACAGTGGGGTGTAGGGTAATAGGTGGAGTGTAATGTTAAGGTACTCCATTATGTGAAGTCACCAGCTATGTGACTTCTGAGACATGGTTATGGGACATCTTAAAACATTTATTATTATATTCTTGAAATTTAGGATCTAACAATGTATATGACATTTATTATTTTACTACTAAAAATATCCAACTGCATATATGTCAATGTAAAATAGCATTTAGTACTCCAACTGCATGTATTTCAATGTAAAATAGTATTTATTATTCCAGTGCTGAAAAACCATATTAATTTTGGTTTTTTAAGTAGGTAATATAATCTGTTTAATTTTGCTGTAAATTCAGTTAAAAATTGTTGGATTTGCAGATTATCCGCTATATAATCCGCTTYCYTATCTGTTTTTCAGCGTGATGAATCCATTTATGCATTTAAAAATGCAATTTAAACAAAAGTAAATTGATATTTCGCCCAAATTTATATCAACCGATTTCAGTCAAAAATATCAAAACGTAAAACATTTAGACAACACCATATTAAATACACTGAACCAAACAAAATAAATAAAACAATCACAAYGCTAAACAAAATAAGTAAAACAATCACARTGCTAGAGTGACTAGGGCCGTGCAGATACAACTGGTGAATTCAAAAAATGTAAAACAATCACAATGCTAGAGTGACTAGGGCCGTGCAGATACACCTGGTGAATAAATTCATTACATTACTTCAGATATAAACATAACATTGTGACAAAAGAAAACTGGGAAGTGACAGAGTCTGAACAAAAATCTCAGTATAGTTGCAAAGTTCACGCAACTCCGGAATGGACGAGAAAGTATTTATTATTTATAGTTGCAAAGATCTGTTCAAGATTGTCCATCTTCCAGTTCCATTCTCCGTTTTGTTGCGTAGCATCGAAGGGCTTCTGAATGGATTTTTGCACTTGGCAGCGGTGGAATCTTGCCCTTGCCTTTGTCGACACCATTTTCCGTGGGAGCCTCAGGGCAGCGGGATGTGTGGGTTTCTAAACCAAACCGCCCCTTCGTTGCATGTAGACAAATCACACAGAGACAATAAATACGACGATGCGCGCCATGCGGAGGAAGATGATAGGACAAAAAAGAATAATTCATCTTGACTGTGCATGCAGAATACGAGACCTAAACATTAGGTATTGAAATGGCGTTAGGGTTAAAGAAATTTTGTTTTGCCTGAGGCGCAGACTAAGAAAAGGGTACATTTAGGTGACCGGTCATATCAAGGGCAGGGAGCGAGTAGCGACAGCCTCGGCCTCGCAAGTGGATGAATGACAAAACCAACGGTGAACAGAGTGTATATATATGTTATGTTATCAATGCAACGCGTCGGCGCCAATAATGGCGGTTGCAGCCATGACGAGACAACCCAAATTCTTGTTGTATTCTACTCCGATTACCAGGAAGGATACCGATTTGCTATTCCCCATGATATATAAAATAGAATATGTGTTTCTGTCCATCGAATGCTTGGCGTCACGCTGGCATCATGCAGGGCATAAACAGTCAACTGTAGTGGGGCGTAGCAGGTTTACGACGAGGAGTCCCATCCCTCAAAATATTCATTCAGGATCTCCATGCATGTTTCAATTCTACGTACATTGGGATGACAGACTGTAGCTACTAGCAGGCTTTTGGTTGAGCATTAGAATGTTTATGCTTTGGATGCTTCTAACACTTGTTATCCGTGAATGGTGTGTGTGGATTCGTGAAGGATTGGAAAGTCACGTACCTGTAGGCTTCTAGCTGCAATTATTGTCCCTTTACGTTGCAGGTTCCAACATCACTGTGATGTGCCCGGCGAGTCACGACCTTAGTCTTAACTTTGCAGATATTAAAGGGCAGGTATCCAAAATAATGCCAGGCAGGCTGTAGTACATTCAGAGACAGCCCGTTTTATTCGGCATTTCTCACTTTTTTCTGAGCCTGCAGAGTAAAAAGCCTATCAATAAACAAAATAGTAAAATAATAAATGCACAAAATAGTAGAATAATAAATGTTGTATCAAGTATATGAATCCAATCAAAGAGGGAATTTGATGGGCAAATTGGGGTGATTTGTCAGTCAAATAAGTTAAAAAAATTCCACAAAACGTCAACGTTTTTCGTTAAATCTGTAAAAACGAGTTGGAAACCCTTAAATTTAACAGGTTGTTAGGATTTGAAATTCAAATCCAACAGTAAATTAATAAATGTAAAGAATGTAGTAAGTATATATTGAGATATATATATTGAAATAAATTTAAAATAAGAAATTTATGAAGCATTTATCAGTGTACTTCATTTGTCAGATTTTATTATATATTCTCACATGGGGTTTTCTCACTTTTTCTGAGCCTGCAGACTAAAAGGTCTATCAATAAATATCCAAATAGTAGAATAATAAATGTTGATATGAATCAAATTTTTTGTTGAGTAAAAAGCCTATCAATAAAAATATTCAAATAGTAGAATAATAAATGATGTATCAAGTATATGAATCTAACTATAAATGATAAATATCCAAATAGTAGAATAATAAATGTTTTATGATAAATATCCAAATAGTAGAATAATAAATGTTGTATCAAGTATATGAATCTAACAGTAAATTAATAAATAAATAAAAATACATAAATTGTTCAGAATGCTAGGATTGTTAGGCCTTTTTTGTTAGACTGGTACGTGGTAGTGGGATTCTTTGATGCACCTTCATAATGTGAGGTCACAAAATGTGGAGTTGGAGCAATTTTAAAATGTCTAGTTTTGATAAACTGGAATCAATATCAGGGTGAACTTTTAGCACTGTGGTGTATTTTATATTTTTCATTTTACAAAAAAGTAAAAAGATAGGAAACTCCAAGATTATCATTCACTAGTTTTCTCATGAAAACAAGTTTTTATCAGTATACTTCATATGTCAAATCTTATTATATATTCTAACATGGGGTTTATTAGAACATAGTTTATTATATATTTCTCACTCTTTCTGAGTCTAGAGAGTAAAAAGCCTATCAATAAATATCCAAATAGTAGAATAATAAATGATGTATCAAGTATATGAATCTAACAGTAAATTAATAAATATTGTAGTAAGTATATGTTGAGATATATATTGTGAAATAAATTAAGTCTACTTCATATGTTAAGATATTAATCAGTAGGTAAATTAATAAATGTTGTAGTAATGTTGAGATATATACTGTGAAATAAATTTAAAATAAGAAACTTACTGAGTTTTTATGAGTCTAGATCTTATTATATATTTTAACATGGGGTTTATTAGCTTTAGAGATTAGTTTATATGTAAGATCTTATTATATATTCCAACATGGGTTTTATTAGAGCGTAGTTTAAATGTTCATTTTTTGGTGTTTATATTTTTTAATTAACTTTGTTTGAAATCTGGTTAAAAATTGTTGGAACTCTAGATTTGAATGATTAAGTCTGTATAGGATTTTTTCATGTTGAATCTATTTATACATTCAAAAATGCAATTTAAACAATAAAAAATGGTCATTTCACCAAAATCTATTTCACCAGATTTCCATAAACTTTTATAAATTTACTTCATATATTCGGATTTAGTTTTACTTTGTTGTGTATTTTCACATCTTACTATAATTCGATTGTGCGAGTCGAGCCTATTATGTCTCAATAAGCTCCTCATTCTTAGGCACAAGGATATTTTCACCCTACCCGCACCTCTCTAAAGAAGTTATGAAAGACTCTTTATTGCCCTGCTTCTTTCCCTCCTCTTTGTTGGTTAGTCGAGTCTGTTTGCATTCGTTGCCCTTTCCTTGTAGGTAGGTGAGAAGAGAGAGATTCCCCGGGGGCAGATGCCAACACCAAAGGTTGGAATCTAGAGGTTGGTGGGTTACCGGTTTGGTGTGCCACCTCCGGTTTTTATTGGTTTGATGTTGGATGTTTATTGATTATCTTTTTATTAGTATATCTCCCATAATTTGTCAATCACTGTAAGGTACATAATATTTGTCGAAGTAAAATAATTGTTATACATTACATTACCCATCTCATATATTTTGGAGGGTAGTAAACTCTCTTTTAAATTTAACAAGTGTTGTGTGGCAGCATAGTTCATGTCAGCTGAATTGGGAATAAATGCAGAGGGATAGGAAAAAGTCTGTAGCGGAGATGTGGCAAGCAGCATGAAGCGTTATTCATGCAGTAAATGACACGTGGTGTCTGGAGCCCCATTTATTTTTTGAAAGTATATAATATATTTTGTTATGTTGAAAAATTGTGTCTATTTTGTCTCTATATGTGCCAGGACAAAATAAAGTTATATTCAAATTAAGAAAATACAATTTATGCACAGTGGAAGATAAAAAATTATGACAAGATAAATATAAAAGGAGATAAAAATCAGCTTAATTTGAAGTATATCAAAAAAGTTACATATTCCTGGAAATTTAAATGCATTTGTCATATGGACTAGGATTGGGGCTCGCACGGACCATAAGCATAGTGGAAGATAAAAATTTATGAGGACATAAATATTTTTTATTTGAAATATATCAAAAAATAATAGTCTGTTACAAATTCCTTGTAATTTAAATGTGTTTGTCATATAGACTGGGATTGGGGCTCCTGCGGACCACAAGAGTAGAAAGAAGAAGCAGCCAATGGTAGAGTGTAATACCTGAAAAGAATAAATTGAAATGTATCGGTCTTTGGCTAGATATTTCTATTTAGAAAAGTGGAATAACTGGGTTGATAAACAAAGCAGGATGTGATCAGTATAGACTTACAGCGATGGTACATATGACCCCTTTTGCTATTTGTTTGTTGATGCCTTTTCATTGATGTCGTCAACGGCTACTGGAATCATGGTAAGTGTCTGTTGTCTTTCGTCGGCGATCTGCTTCTTTTCGCTTTTGAGCCATTCTACAATGTGGCTTCTCATTGGGGCGACGTTAATCTCATTCCAGATTTTTATGTTGAAAAGTTCATTTTCCATTTCCCTGAAGTCGATAGAAAGATTACGCAAAGCCTGATCAATTTCTTTAGTATGTACCGATTAGTCGACTAGCCAGTTGTCGACGTCATCTTGACCATATTCAAGGATGTTGTAAAACTTCTTCAAAGACAACGCCTTAAAAATATCAACCTGTTTAACAAAGGCTTGCTTAGTTAAGGGCAAGGAGTTGACAATTAACTTGGGGTCTTGGAAGTCGTTGGTCTTTCCGGCTAAGTTTATTTTGGCCAGCTTTGTGAACAATTTTTCTTTTTTTGATATGGCTTGTTCACATGACTGGACAATGAGATGCAGGTTCTTCACTTTTTCTTTCCAACATGCATTTAATTGACCGTTCCGGTTTTTGGATGGGAGATCTTGTTCTCTTGTTTTCATTTATGTCATGTTGTTCACAATGGTGACAAAAGGAAGGACCGTGTTTAAATAGAAATGTTCTTCATCTTTTAACTCCGCTTGCAAATGTTCCAGCAAACTATGTGCCCTTGTTCCAAGGGAAGTCATGGTTTGTGATGTTTCCTCAACAATCAGTTCCATTCTTTTCTTGATATTATTCTCAACATATCCTCTACAGGATGCGAGGAGGCTGGAGGATCCTTTTAACTTGGTTGCAGGAGTCTTTGGCATGGCCGTTGTCAAAGGATTGGCAAGCAATGGCATAGGAATCAAAGCTTCTTCCAATTCCTTGACTCAGTCCTTCAGTCTTGCATTCTCGACCTCAATGCCTCCAATGGAATCATCAAGAGCATCTCTAGTCACTATGTGAAGTCGGTAGATTTGGGGTGGCCGCATATTGGCAAGGTTAACCTCTGAATGAGATTTTCCTTTCTTATTTTTTACATCTTTTTTTTCAATAATTATTTTTTTGGACTGGCTGTCAAAAACAACACTCTGGAACACGAAGGATTCATCTTTGTTGAAATGTTCAGTATCATATATGTCCATTGGATGACTATGATGGCTCACATCTATGGGATGATCAAGGTAGTGGAATACACTATCTAGATCAGGTTCAAGTTCCATGTTCTCACTCTAAATTTCGGGCTCTTTCGCCTGTCCCACAATTGTTTTTATCTTGTTGTCCACTGGAAGCTTGTGAGAAGTATCAATTTTAGGGTGAGGAGGGTCGTTATCTCCTCCTCCATTTGAATAAATCTGAGTTGCTTTGTTGTTATGGTGGGCCGTTGGAGCGATGCTCCGGGATGTTGTACTTTTGGGAGTGTTATTCGTCGATTGAACACTCTTCTCACCAGGGCCTTTTCCCTGTTGCTTGTTCAATTCAGTGGTGCTTTGCAGTGTGTCTAGGTCGTTGGCATCAGAAGCAGGAGCATTGTCGCCAGTATCTCTGTTTTCGGTTGGTTTTTTTTTGAAAAACAAATTGCCCAAGCCAAGTGTTTGTAAATGTTGTAAAAACATTTTGTCGGGGTCAAACCCTATTAGGCTTTCAACATATCTTAGTTTTAGGGTGCTAAAATGAGCTGTGAATTCTTCAATTTTTTTGACGTTCCTCAACACAAAGTCCTCGACTTTCCAAGGCAGAGGAATGAACTGTTTTTTCTTCTTCTCTTGGAATAGATGCAACCAGTGGTTGTATTGCCTTGCTACTTTTGTAACAAACATTTTGTCTATAATGTGACATGGAAGGAGAACAGGTTTTTCCTTGGAGCCAAAAATCCTTATCACAGTGTAATTATCCAGATATTCAATTGTCCCCTTCCTATCCAAAAAACTGGTTGCCTAGTCAGATATCCGAGGAGCATCTTCTCCTAACAACAAAACTTTGAAAACAGACACAAACCCATTAAAAACCTCATAAAAACAGTGGGAGGCATTGTGCTTCCACAAGGCATGGTACCAGAACGTTGCTGGGTTGAATTCCTAGTTGACCTTCTTGGACAGAGACAGTTCTGGAAACTGACAGCAATGTGCTATCGAAAAAACTAAGTAGGATGACATAAAAAATCTCTTCTCTTTTTTGAAGCTTGACAATTGGGAACAGATTTCATGGGAAATTAGATTGCCCCAATCAAAAATGGCTTGTTCCTTGACTGTGAAATACAAAATATAAAGAGTCATCCGGGAAACAGTTGTTGTGGAGTCATGTCCCGCTATTCTTGTAAATAGCTAGGCAATTTCCCGGTATGGATTTCTAAATGAACTAACCTGGAAGCTTGTGATATCTTCAAGAACAACCATTGGGTCTTCCAAGAACTCGGGCAAAAGGTCCAACCCTTTATTATGTTTTCTTAGGAACTTTTTGGAATCTTCTCCTTTGATCCTCAATGTTGGTTCCGACAATCTTAACATCTGGCGGAAGACCTGAGGTGACAAAGAAACAAAAGAGACATACCGCAGTGGAATAATTATTTGGGATGGAATAAATTTATCGGCGCACCAAGAGACCAGCTCCTTACAGTCAAAAACTTCAGGGACACAGCCTGCATGAGCAATCCTAGAGGTCCAAATTACTTCGTTGTGGGTGGCAGGGGATGAGTAATAAGAATATGCCCTGGACCACTGGAAATCTTGGTCCTCGTGCCCGAAGTTGTTCATTGTATCTCCACAGAATTGCTAACGAGTTGATGCCATAGGTTTATGAGAACATTCGTTTGTTGCAGACGATAATTGAAATGAACAGTTGGAGCCGATAGTATTAGTCTCCGCAAATGTTGGTTCAATGTTAATCAATGGGAAATCTCCTCGAGCCTTTCGCTGATTAATGACAATCTCTATGGGTGTTGTATGGTGAACTGTCAGTAGTAAAGCTTATTTATTGCATATTTACAAGTGCAAAGGTGGCAGGTATGACGAAGAAAAATTAAGGATTGGAGGTTTCGTGAATGTGCCAACCCGACAAGGTGCGAATGGCATTTAATGATTTTTAAATTAACACTCGGAAGGGATAATATAACGCTCCGCAAATCTTGGTTTAATGCATATTAATAGGAGATCTCCTTGAGCCTTTCGCCCATCAATGGAAATCTATGCAATTCCTGCACGATGAGATGTTAGAATTAAATGTCACTAATTGCATATTTAGAAACAAGATATATATATATATATATATATATATATATATATATATATATNATATAAACATTTTTTTTATTATAGACAAGTGTGAAGGTCCTGAAGACAAGGAAGAACAAGGAACAAATGGCAAGGTTTGAAAAGTGGTTGGATGGGATTCAAAATAGGGTTATGGGGATACTGTTGAAGGTGAATCCCCCTGCGGACAAGTGGATTCCCTCTTGGCCTCTAGACTCCTAAGGCCAAGACAAAAAATTTCTTAACATGGACACTGAATTCCTTTTAGATCTAATCAAGCTAATGAATGAAAGAGAAGGAAAAATATATGTACCTTATTAGCGACGTTTGTCCTTGCAAAGTCCTGGCTGAGATTTAATCCTGAGCTCCCTGATAGATCCTGTAGGACAAACAATGGTACAAAATACTTCCTACTCTACTGATATTAGCTCAAACATAGATCCATCTACTGCAGACAAACTCATATGGAACAAGCATAAGTTTGAAAGAAACAGGCCAAGCATTGATTATTAATGAGAACAAGTAAAAGTACTTACAATCCTTTGAATGAAGGTACAACAGCTTCTTCCAGCTTTCCTTGTCCAACCCCTTTTCTCAAATAATCTCCACCGATTGCTTTGATGACATCTCACTCATGAGGTCATAAGTTTGATGTAATTCTCAATCTCCATTGTGCCTTTCACCATGAGAAGGCCTCCTTATATAACTTTGGAGAGGTCCAACCACTTGAGAGATCTTTGGGATAAGTTGATGATTCCTCTCCTTTAGTTGAGGATCTTCCCTAAGATCATGCCTTGACCGTCTATTCGAATCCAACTACCTTCAGGAGTTGAGGGATTCTTCCTTGATTTGCCTCAACAAACCCATAATTTGCCAAAAAAATGGTAGCGCTCCCCCAAAAGGGTGCACAGGGCGCTCAAGCACTCCCCCAAAGAGGCTCAGGGAGTGCTAGCACTCCCTGACAGTGGGTAGGGGAGCACTCCTCTCTAAAATTCAGTTTTTGAGTGTTTTTTCCATGGAAAAAGGTTTGTACTTATTGTCAAGTGTTTTCTCTTCTTCCAAACCACCTTTTGAGGTGTTTTAAGTGTATTCATGATGTCGTTAGAGGCACGACATATGCAATATGGCAGTATTATTTTTTTGACACTTGCAACACTTATAGTCAAGATGCAACACTTGCAGACAAGATGCGACACTTATAACACTCATAATGACGACACTTGCGACACTATCGAAGTGAGTAATTTTGAGGTGTAATAGATTTCCCCCCAAAGTATGAAGTTAAAAGACGATGATGACTGAAGTACTTTGTATACTTTTCTGAGCAAGGGTATGGACGCAAAGAAACCGGAAAAAGATGCACACAACCATCAAACAAATATTATGACATGTTTCAAACCCAAGGCAGGCATACCTATGCTTGAGTGATAAAGACTTTTTAGGTATGGCCGCCATAAAATACACTGGGGATCCATAATTATATTGACAAAATGGTATAGCCACTGCAGATACAATGTGGATCAATACTCCTATGACTTGAACTGATCGTAGCCACGAAGAATACACAGTGGATCTACGAAATGACAAGACATAGCTACGACCAATACAAAGTGGATCTATGTAACAATATATGTGTCATAGTTCAAGAGAACTACTTCACAACCTGGGAAAAGTACATATAAGAGTGATGACTCAACCCAGGGTCTTCTTACCGATCCCGATGTAGTATGAATCTAACCATGTGAATAGATGTCTTAATGTCGAACATGGCAGAAACCACTTGATTACCAGTCAATGATGTAAACCGTTAACAAGCGTGAGGGAAATCACCATTGATGTCAATGATTCCCAAGGTACTCTAGTACATTCCGACGAATGTGAATATATGAGCTGAAGTCAAACATCCATGGAATCATCCGATCAAAGTTCAATGATGTAAACCCACTGTCAGAAACGAGGAGGCCTGCCATTGAGGCATGCAGGTCCCAAGGTACTAACTGGTTTCTAAGTTTGAGTTCCTGGATAATGTGTTGAAGTCGACAGGAATAGACTCGTTGAAGGAGGGCCTTGATGTATCCCCCATCAACGACACGAAACAGACACAGAGATGTAATTGGTAGATTGAATGAACATGGACTGACACGGGTATTGAAACATGATATTTGTGATGGATGACTCTCGAGGCAGATACTTCCCTTGAAAACTGAGGCACATCAACAGAAACTTGACATGAACCAAAACTTGATGATGCAGTGGGTGCTGTGACTTTCGTCGGGTGACCCAAAGGAGTAAAATAAACTCAGAGGATTGGCTCAGTGCAAAGGTTCAGTGGATTAAAATGCATGCAAAGACAAAGTGCCGTGTTCAAGGGCGACCGTAAGAGTGACTGGTAGTGTTCTCAAAAAACTGTTTGGCTTGCTTCTTTCAATTTTTCCTCCATCCAGATAGATGAGTACCTCTTTTTAATTTAACGAGCTCGAGGAGGGTAACACATGCTCGATATGACTCACCTTCTGTAAGTCCCTCTTCCTTTGTTTAACAAACTGGAAGAAGTAAGGGCTCAATCCCATATGGGCCCTTCAATGTATGATTGTTTAACGAGTCCAGAGAAGGTAAACTTAGTGGTTTTTCATATTTAGGGAGTTTGAAAACAACTTAAAGACGACTCCAATGTTGTCCTTTTTCGTAATGTTAGTCTTGCGAGGCCGAAAAAGAGATAAATTATCACTCGAAAGATGCCCTTTCAAACCTTTTAACGAGTATGAAAGGAAGAAAGATCACTCGACAATATTTTCATGTTTGGAGAGTCTGAAAAGAGCTTAAAGATGACTCCAGGGGGTTCCTTTTTTGTTTATCCATGCAGGTCCGAAAAAGAGATAAAAGTTTACCAGGTTTCATTCTCATGTATTTACG
This sequence comes from Picea engelmannii, assembly GCA_009831015.1. NCBI lineage: Eukaryota > Viridiplantae > Streptophyta > Pinopsida > Pinales > Pinaceae > Picea > Picea engelmannii. Next base: position 258,673 of record ML791440.1, read on the forward strand.
AGCACGAGAAAGAATAAATACTAAGCTCGGTATGCCCCCAGCTTGAAACCTGGGGGATTAACTCTAGAATGATCATCAAAGACTGGAGACATGCCCTCCAAGCTTCAATTCATTCACCGACTTTGAGTTTGTCACTAATTTCTCTACTAGATGGAGAAAAATGATAAGGGTGGATGAAAAGAAGTTTCAAGAGAGCCGTTTGTTTCATTTTTTAACGAGCTTGACACAAAAAAAGAACTATGCTCATGGCTCTGGGTTCAATCCCCAGATAGTTGTTTCATTTTTTAACGAGCTTCCTACAGAAAGGAAAACTATGCTCAAGGCCTCTGTTTCATTTTTTAACGACCTTGCGACAGAGAAAAGAAACTATGCTTGTGGACTCTTCTTTATCATGGCTTGCAACAAAATAACACTCTGGAAGAACACCATGTCAAGGGACAAAACTTGGTCATGGATTCCAAGAGATCTTCACTGGATGGAAGGAACACATGTCGAGGGCCACGATAGGGTTAAGGAGATCAGGCTCCAATAGCCCTACCAAATAGATCACCATGTTAACTACCAGATCCAAATCATCGAAAGTTGAAATCATGGGAGACGATTGAAAATCGACAGTAGGAGGGGAGATAGAGTGTATATCTTCCCAAATTTCTTCACGAGGGGAAACAAAAGAGGATCGATGATGGTTATCATCCCGAGGTAGCTCGTTAATGCTCAACATTTCCTTAATAGATTCATCAGAAGGAAAAATTGGGGAAATGTAGTCGATCACAGACGAAAAGGAACTTAACAGTGATGGCATCGAGTAATTGTTGGGTGCCAATAGATGTTGGTCATCTGATGAGGGAGAAGCGGATTGGATAGAAACATATGATGTTTCGGCTGGAATAAGTGGCACGGTGTCACCTAGTGCATCAAATTCCAATGGACTAGGTACAATCCAAGGGTCAGATGATTCCAAAGATTGATAAGCTATGGTCGAAATCATATCGACGGTGGAAATATGATGTGTAGTCAGTGGAAGTGGTGTAGGGAAGGTACCCATGAGGCTAGAATCTTTCAGTAAGCCAACACCAATGCTTTCATACGTGATCTTGTGGTCTCCCAAGAAAGGAATATTGTTGGTAGCGGGAGCTCGAGCATCGGTCGTGCAGAAATCCAACTGATCAACAGTGACAATTTTTCCCTGATGAGGAAATTGTACACATCAAAAGACCGACGAGGCAATGATAATCATAGCATAAAACCAACTTCTTCCAAGTAACAATTTGTAATTGACAGGAGCATCGACTACCTCGACATCAACAGTGACAGTTTTTCCACCCAATTGGATGGGCAGGGATTGTAAAAGCCCATGGGGATGGAAACCTCGCCCATCGAAGGGGCATAAAATCGTTGGGGATTTGTTAAGTGCAGGTGATTTTAAACCTTTCCAACACGCTAAAGACATGACACAAGTTGAGGCTCCCTCATCCAGAATAGTTCGGTGGATTTGTTGATTGTGAAGAACAACATCAACTTGGAAAGCAAGTTGGTGGGAGAGTCGAGACACATATTTGTCCAGGTTAAACATGATATGGTTGGACGACTCAGTATCAATAGAACCGATAACAGCCAAGAGCATTCTACGTTGACTGGGGCAGTGCTATAGAACTTCTAACGCAGACATAGCACACAGTGCTTGAGCCAAATCTTCAACAATGTTGTAGTTCTGGGTGGCACGTGAACTAGGATTAAAGGTATCTTTGTAGATAGTGCTCTTAGGAGGGCGTAAGATAGAGTCGAACATAGGTTTCTCAATCTGAAGTGGTCCAGACGAAGGATTAACCGATGGAGGACTAATGGAGGACAGTGATGGATCCGGTAAAGTACCGGTACCATTAGTGTCTTTTCCTTTGTCAGGGTTACCTGGTGTGTCGTATGTCTTAGAGCAAGTGTTCAAATTAATCCCATTAAACATATAAATATGTGCACTCGTCGAGGCCTCATCATGAATATGGCTAGAACTTCCCCCAAGAGAGGGGGTTTGAGAAACCATAGATTGCTACTGTGGAAAAGTCTGAGTAAGCACAATGGGTTGTGAATTTCCCTGGAAAAGTTTGGCCACTTCATTGCGATGTGGATAGTCTCGAGTGTAGTGATCGTCACCACAAATGATACACGGGAATTTCAGTTTCTGTTGTGGCTGCTTTTCGATAGTAGGTGTATGAGCTTGAGTTTTTGGTTGTTCATTGTCATTTGTATTTTTTGATTTATTTTTTGTCTTCTTCTTACCTCCAGATTGTTGTGAAGGGGAAGATTGAACTGCATTCACCTCAGAGATCTGAGTTTTGGGGGAGGTAGAGGAGAGTGTGGTCGACTGGGAAGTAGATTGAGTTTTGACGGAACCGATAAAACCGTCCGCATGAGATGAGGATGATGGATTGGATGGATCGGTATTAGCTCGAGCTGCATTTGGAATAAAATCATACAAAGTACCAGATTGTGAAAAAAACAATTCTAAGTACTGAGCTCGAGCAATGGTTTCTTCCTCGGTGTTTGCGCCACCCATAGCGACATCACGAGCGATCGGGGGTAAAAGTGATTTAGTAAACCATTCTACCAATCATATGTCAGGAATGATTACCTTGATCATCCTTCGTCGTCGTCTCCACTCATCAATATGGTCAGAGATATGCACGGAATCAGTTTGATGAACGAAGGTCAAGAGTTCAGTACATGTCTCGTAGCAAATAGGTAGTTGAAAGTCCCTGAGGACAGACATGGAAAGGGTGTTGAAATCATGAAAAGAAGCATGTGGTAGTTCAATATACCACTTTGTTGTAGATCCAGTAAGTGTTCGCTGGAAAAGACGCAAATGTATAGAATCATCCATGAGGTAGTTTGATGAACACCACAAATGGAAAGTCATCACATGGTTGTTTGGATCGTCGCCATATTTTTCATCAAATTTCGGAATGTCAGAAGGAAGTTTAGCTGGAATAACTGGCCAAACCGGTGAATGAAAAATAGGATCATTAGTTAACCGAGACAAGTCTGGGAGATCCAGAGTCGCAAGGAAAGGTAGTTGTCGGTTAATTTGCGGATGATACTGGTGTGGCATAGGAACACCAGTAGGACCATAAACTAAGTTAGGTGGATAGTTGTAACCAGTAGGTCCTCCTACATACGGTTGTTGTTGACCAAGATAAACAAGATTCGATGATGGCTGAAAAACATTTGCATAACCCGGTGGGTTCTGAGCATTATAATCCAGGTGATTTGTTTGCCCAGAAAGAGGATGAACACTGTGCCACTACTACATTTGGGTCAAATTCCGACGGCGCGTTCGACGCAATTGCCACTTTCTATTGTCGGAAGACCGACAAACCTCGGACCCCCTCAAACGTCGTTTCACATGACGTCGTTTTTCCGACGACCTAGTTTCCGTCGGTCTTGCGACGTTTCAAACGTCACAATACCGACGTTGCAAACGTGGCAATACCGACGTTTCAAACGTGGCAATAGAGACGTTGAAAACGTGGCAAGAGTGACGTTGAAAACGTGGCAAGAGAGACGTTTCAAACGTGGCAAGAGTGACATTAAAAACGTGGCAAGAGAGACGTTGCAAACGTGGCAAGAGAGACGTTTCAAACGTGGCAAGAGAGACGTTGAAACGTGGCAAGAGTGACGTTTCAAACGTGGCAAGAGAGACGTTGAAACGTGGCAAGAGAGACACTTCGAAGGTGGCAAGACCGACGTTTCAAACGTGGCAAGTGAAAAGTTTCAGACGTCTGAAACGTGGCAATAGAGACATCTAGAACGTGGCAAGACCGACGTCTTGAAGGTGGCAAGTTCTCGTCTATAACGTGGGAAGAGAGACGTTAAGAGGTATCATCTCCGACATGGTTGCTATGGGAGCGA
>ML791440.1:262675-295782 GCA_009831015.1 Picea engelmannii
TGCTAGAGTGACTAGGGCCGTGCAGATACAACTGGTGAATTCAAAAAATGTAAAACAATCACAATGCTAGAGTGACTAGGGCCGTGCAGATACACCTGGTGAATAAATTCATTACATTACTTCAGATATAAACATAACATTGTGACAAAAGAAAACTGGGAAGTGACAGAGTCTGAACAAAAATCTCAGTATAGTTGCAAAGTTCACGCAACTCCGGAATGGACGAGAAAGTATTTATTATTTATAGTTGCAAAGATCTGTTCAAGATTGTCCATCTTCCAGTTCCATTCTCCGTTTTGTTGCGTAGCATCGAAGGGCTTCTGAATGGATTTTTGCACTTGGCAGCGGTGGAATCTTGCCCTTGCCTTTGTCGACACCATTTTCCGTGGGAGCCTCAGGGCAGCGGGATGTGTGGGTTTCTAAACCAAACCGCCCCTTCGTTGCATGTAGACAAATCACACAGAGACAATAAATACGACGATGCGCGCCATGCGGAGGAAGATGATAGGACAAAAAAGAATAATTCATCTTGACTGTGCATGCAGAATACGAGACCTAAACATTAGGTATTGAAATGGCGTTAGGGTTAAAGAAATTTTGTTTTGCCTGAGGCGCAGACTAAGAAAAGGGTACATTTAGGTGACCGGTCATATCAAGGGCAGGGAGCGAGTAGCGACAGCCTCGGCCTCGCAAGTGGATGAATGACAAAACCAACGGTGAACAGAGTGTATATATATGTTATGTTATCAATGCAACGCGTCGGCGCCAATAATGGCGGTTGCAGCCATGACGAGACAACCCAAATTCTTGTTGTATTCTACTCCGATTACCAGGAAGGATACCGATTTGCTATTCCCCATGATATATAAAATAGAATATGTGTTTCTGTCCATCGAATGCTTGGCGTCACGCTGGCATCATGCAGGGCATAAACAGTCAACTGTAGTGGGGCGTAGCAGGTTTACGACGAGGAGTCCCATCCCTCAAAATATTCATTCAGGATCTCCATGCATGTTTCAATTCTACGTACATTGGGATGACAGACTGTAGCTACTAGCAGGCTTTTGGTTGAGCATTAGAATGTTTATGCTTTGGATGCTTCTAACACTTGTTATCCGTGAATGGTGTGTGTGGATTCGTGAAGGATTGGAAAGTCACGTACCTGTAGGCTTCTAGCTGCAATTATTGTCCCTTTACGTTGCAGGTTCCAACATCACTGTCATGTGCCCGGCGAGTCACGACCTTAGTCTTAACTTTGCAGATATTAAAGGGCAGGTACCCAAAATAATGCCAGGCAGGCTGTAGTGCATTCAGAGACAGCCCGTTTTATTCGGCATTTCTCACTTTTTTCTGAGCCTGCAGAGTAAAAGGCCTATCAATAAACAAAATAGTAAAATAATAAATGCACAAAATAGTAGAATAATAAATGTTGTATCAAGTATATGAATCCAATCAAAATGGAATTTGATGGACAAATTGGGGTGATTTGTCAGTCAAATAAGTTAAAAAATTCCACAAAACGTCAACGTTTTTTTGTTAAATCTGTCAAAACGAGTTGGAAACCCTTAAATTTAACAGGTTGTTAGGATTTGAAATTCAAATCCAACAGTAAATTAATAAATGTAAATATTGTAGTAAGTCTATATTGAGATATATATATATTGTGAAATAAATTTAAAATAAGAAATTTATGAAGCATTTATCAGTGTACTTCATTTGTCAGATTTTATTATATATTCTCACATGGGGTTTAGTTTATTATATATTTCTCACTTTTTCTGAGCCTGCAGACTAAAAAGTCTATCAATAAATATCAATAAATATCCAAATAGTAGAATAATAAATGTTGATATGAATCAAATTTTTTGTTGAGCCTGAGAGTAAAAGGCCTATCAATAAAAATATTCAAATAGTAGAATAATAAATGATGTATCAAGTATATGAATTTAACAATAAATTAATAAATATTTAAATAGTAGAATAATAAATGATGTATCAAGTATATGAATTTAACAGTAAATTATTCAAATAGTAGAATAATAAATGATGTATCAACTATATGAGTCTAACCATAAATGAATAAATGATAAATATCCAAATAGTAGAATAATAAATGTTTTATGATAAATATCTAAATAGTAGAATAATAAATGTTGTATCAAGTATATGAATAGAACAGTAAATTAATAAATAAACAAAAATATATAAATTGTTCAGCATGCTAGGAGTGTTAGGCCTTTTTTGTTAGACTGGGACGTGGTAGTGCTATTCTTTGATGCACTCTCATAATGTGAGGTCACAAAATGTGGGGTTGGAGCAATTTTAAAATGTCCAGTTTTTGGAACCAATACCAGGGTGAACTTTTAGCACTGTGGTGTATTTTATATTTTTCATTTTACAAAAAGGTAAAAAGATAGGAGACTCCAAGATTATCATTCACTAGTTTTCTCATGAAAACAAGTTTTTATCAGTGTACTTCATATGTCAAATCTTATTATATATTCTAACATGGGTTTATTAGAACATAGTTTATTATATATTTCTCACTCTTTCTAAGTCTTGAGAGTAAAAAGCCTATCAATAAATATCCAAATATCCAAATAGTAGAATAATAAATGATGTATCAAGTATATGAATCTAATAGTAAATTAATAAATATTGTAGTAAGTATATGTTGAGATATATATTGTGAAATAAATTCAGTGTCTTGAGAGTAAAAAGCCTATCAATAAATATCCAAATATCCAAATAGTAGAATAATAAATGATGTATCAAGTATATGAATCTAACAGTAAATTAATAAATATTGTAGTAAGTATATGTTGAGATATATATTGTGAAATAAATTCAGTGTACTTCATATGTTAAGATATTAATCAGTAGGTAAATTAATAAATGTTGAGATATATATTGTGAAATAAATTTAAAATAAGAAACTTACTGAGTTTTTATGAGTCTAGATTTTATTATATATTCTAACATGGGGTTTATTAGCTTTAGAGATTAGTTTATATCTAAGATCTTATTATATATTCCAACATGGGTTTTATTAGACCGTAGTTTAAATGATTATTTTTTGGTGTTTATATTTTTTAATCAATTTTGATTGAAATCTGGTTAAAAATTGTTGGAACTCTAGATTTGAATGATTAAGTCTGTATAGGATTTTTTGATGTTGAATCTATTTATACATTCAAAAATGCAATTTAAACAATAAAAAATGGTCATTTCACCAAAATCTATTTCACCAGATTTCCATAAACTTTTATAAATTTACTTCATATATTAGGATTTAGTTTTACTTTGTTGTGTATTTTCACATCTTACTATAATTTGATTGTGTGAGTGGAGCCTATTACGTCTCAATAAGTTCCTCATTCTTAGGCACAAGGATATTTTCACCCTACCAACACCTCTCTAAAGAAGTTATGAAAGACTCTTTATTGCCCTGCTTCTTTCCCTCCTCTTTGATGGTTAGTCGAGTATGTTGTCATTCCCTGCCCTTTCCTTGTAGGTGGGTGAGAAGAGAGAGATTCCCTAGGGGCAGATGCCAACACCAAAGGTTGGAATCTAGAGGTTGGTGGGTTACCAGTTTGGTGTGCCACCTCCGGTTTTTATTGGTTTGATGTTGGATGTTTATTGATTATCTTTTTATTAGTATATCTCCCATAATTTGTCAATCACTGTAAGGTACCTAATATTTGTCGAAGTAAAATAATTGTTATACATTACATTACCCATCTCATATATTTTGGAGGGTAGTAAACTCTCTTTTAAATTTAACAAGTGTTGTGTGGTAGCGTAGTTCATGTCATCTTGAATTGGGAATAAATGCAGAGGGATAGGAAAAAGTCTGTAGCGGAGATGTGGTAAGTAGAATGAAGCGTTATTCATGTAGTAAATGACACGTGGTGTCTAGAGCCCCATTTATTTTTTGAAAGTATATAATATATTTTGTTATGTTGAAAAATTGTGTTTATTTTGTCTCTATATGTGCCAGGACAAAATAAAGTTATATTCAAATTAAGAAAATACAATTTATGCATAGTGGAAGATAAAAATTTATGACGAGATAAATATAAAAGGAGATAAAAATCAGCTTAATTTGAAGTATATCAAAAACGTTACATATTCCTAGAAATTTAAATGCATTTGTCATATGGATTGGGATTGGGGCTCGCGTGGACCATAAGCATAGTGGAAGATTAAAATTTATGAGGACATAAATATTTTGTATTTGAAATATATCAAAAAATAATAGTCTGTTACAAATTCCTTGTAATTTAAATGTGTTTGTCATATAGACTGGGATTGGGGCTCCTACGGACCATAAGAGTATAAAGAAGAAGAAGCTAACGGTAGAGTGTAATACCTGAAAAGAATAAATTGAAATGTATCGGTCTTTGGCTAGACATTTCTATTTAGAAAAGTGGAATAACTGGGTTGATAAACAAAACAGGATGTGATCAGTATAGACTTACAGTGATGGTACATATGACCCCTTTTGCTATTTGCTTGTTGATGCCTTTTCATTGATGTCGTCGACGGCTGTTGGAATCATGGTAAGTGTATGTTGTCTTTCGTCAGCGATCTGATTCAATTCGCTTTCGAGCCATTCTACAATGTGGCTTCTCATTGGAGCGACATTAATCTCATTCCGGCTTTTATGTTGAAAAGTTCATTTTCCAATTCCCTGAAGTCGATAGAAAGATTAGGCAGAGCCTGATCAATTTCTTTATTATGTACCGAGTAGTCGACTAGCCAGTTGTCGACGTCATCTTGACCATATTCAAGGATGTTGTAAAACTTCTTCAAAGACAACGCCTTAAAAATATCAACCTGTTTAACGAAGGCTTGCTTAGTTAAGGGAAAGGAGTTGACAATTAACTTGGGGTCTTGGAAGTTGTTGGTCTTTCTCGCTAAGTTTATTATGGCCAGCTTTGTGAACAATTTTTCTTTTTTTGATATGGCTTGTTCACATGACTGGACAATGAGATGCAGGTTCTTCACTTTTTCTTTCCAGCATGCATTTAATTGGCCGATCCAGTTTTTGGATGGGAGATCTTGTTCTCTTGTTTTCGTTTATGTCATGTTGTTGACAATGGTGCCAAAAGGAAGGACCGTGTTTAAATAGAAATGTTCTTCATCTTTTAACTCCGCCTGCAAATGTTCTAGCAAACTATGTGCCCTCGTTCCAAGGGAAGTCATGGTTTGCGATGTTTCCCATGCCTCAGTAATCAGTTCCATTATTTTCTTGATATTATTCCCCACATATCCTCTACAGGATGTGAGGAGGCTGGAGGATCCTTTTAACTTGGCTGCAGGAGTCTTTGGCACGACTATTGTCAAAGGATTGGCAAGCAATGGAATAGGAATCAAAGCTTCTTCCAATTCCTTGACTCAGCCCTTCAGTCTTGCATTCTCGGCCTCAATGCCTCCAATGGAATCATCAAGAGAATCTCCAGTCACTATGTGAAGTTGACAGATTTGGGGTAGATTCATATTGGCAAGGTTAACCTCTGAACGAGATTTTCCTTTCTTATTTTTTACATCTTTTTGTTCAATAATTATTTTTTTGGACTAGCTGTCAAAAACAACGCTCTGGAACACGAAGGATTCATCTTCGTTGAAATGTTCGGTATCAGATATGTCCATTGGATGACTATGCTAGATCACATCTATGGGATGATCAAGGTAGTGGAATACACTATCTAGATCAGGTTCAAGTTCCATGTTCTCACTCTGAATTTCGGGCTCTTTCGCCTGTCCCACAATTGTTTTTATCTTCTTGTCCACTGGAAGCTTGTGAGAAGTATCAATTTTAGGGTGAGGAGGTTCATTATCTCCTCCTCCATTTGAATAAATCTGAGTTGCTTTGTTGTTGTGGTGGGTCGTTGGAGCGATGCTCCGGGATGTTGTACTTTTGGGAGTGTTATTAGTCGATTGAACACTCTTCTCATCGGGCCTTTTCCCTGTTGCTTGTTCAATTTAGTGGTGCTTTGCAGTGTGTCTAGGTCATTGGCATCAGAAGCAAGAGCATTGTCGCCAGTATCTCTGTTTTCATTCGGGTGTTTTTTGAAAAACAAATTGCCCAAGCCAAGTGTTTGTAAATGTTGTAAAAACATTTTGTCAGGGTCAAACCCTATTAGGCTTTCAGCATATCTTAGGTTTAGGGTGCTAAAATAGGCTGTGAATTCTTCAATTTTTTTGACGTTCCTCAACACGAAGTCCCCGACTTTCCAAGGTAGAGGAACGCACTGTTTTTTCTTCTTCTCTTGGAATAGATGCAACCAGTAGTTGTATTGCCTTGCTACTTCTATAACAAACATTTTGTCTGTAATGTGACATGGAAGGAGAGCAGGTTTTTCCTTGGAGCCAAAAATCCTTATCATAGTGTAATTATCCAGATATTCAATTGCCCCCTTCCTATCCAAAAAACTGGTTGCCTGGTCAGATATCTGAGGAGCATCTTCTCTTAACAACAAAACTTTGAAAACAAACACAAAGCCATTAAAAACCTCATAAAAACAGTGGGAGGCCTTGTGCTTCCACAAGGCCTGGTACCATAACGTTGTTGGGTTGAATTCCTAGTTGACCTTCTTGGACAGAGACAGTTCTGGAAACTGACAACAATGTGCTATCGCAAAAACTAAGTAGGATGACATAAAAAATCTCTTCTCTTTTTTGAAGCTTGACAATTGGGAACAAATTTCATGGGAAATTAGCTTGCTCCAATTAAAAAATGGCTTGTTCCTTGACTGTGAAATACAAAATATAAAGAGTCATCTGGGAAACAGTTGTTGTGGAGTCATGTCCTGTTATTCTTGTAAATAGCCAGGCAAATTCCCAGTATGGATTTCTAAATGAACTAACCTGGAAGCTTGTGATATCTTCAAGAACTACCATTGGGTCTTCCAAGAACTCAGGCAAGAGGTCCAAACCTTTATTATGTTTTCTTAGGAACTGCTTGGAATCTTCTCCTTTGATCCTCAATGTTGGTTCTGACAATCTTAACATCTGGCGGAAGACCTGAGGCGACAAAGAAACAGAAGAGCCATACCGTAGTGGAATAATTATTTGGGTTGGAATAAATTTATCGACACACCAAGATACCAGCTCCTTACAGTCAAAAACTTCAGGGACACAGCCTGCATGTGAAATCCTAGAGGTCCAAATTACTTCATTATCAGTGGCAGGGGATGAGTAATAAGAATATGCCCTGGACCACTGGAAATCCTGGTCCTCGCACCCAAAGTTGTTCATTGTATCTCCACAGAATTGCTGACGAGTTGATGCCAGAGGTTTATGAGAATGTTCGTTTGTTGTAGACGATGATTGAAATGAACAGTTGGAGCCGATAATAATAGTCTCCACAAATGTTGGTTTAGGGTTTAGGGTGTTGTATGGTGAACTGTTAGCAGTAAAGCTTATTTATTGCATATTTACAAGTGCGAAGGTGGTGGGTATGATGAAGAGAAATTAAGGATTGGAGGTTTCGTGAACGTGCCAACCCGACGAGGTGCGAATGACATTTAATGATTTTTAAATTAACACTCGGAAGGGATAATATAACGCTCCACAAATCTTGGTTTAATGCATATTAATAGGAGATCTTCTTGAGCCTTTTGCCCATCAATGGAAATATATACGGTTCCTGCACGATGAGATGTTAGAATTAAATGTCACTAATTGCACATTTAGAAACAAGATATATATATATATATATATATATATATATATATATATATATATATATATATATATATAACATTTTTTTTTATTATAGACAAGTGTGAAGGTCCTGAAGACAAGGAAAAACAAGGAACAAATGGAAAGGTTTGAAAAGTGGTTGGATGGGATTCAAAATAGGGTTACGGGGATACTGTTGAAGGTGAATCCCCCTACAGACAAGTGGATTCCCTCTTGGCCTCTAGACTCCTAAGGCTAAGACATAAAATTTCTTAACATGGACACTGACTTCCTTTTAGATCTAATCAAGCTAATGAATGAAAGAGAAGAAAAAATATGTGTACCTTATTAGCGACGTTTGTCCTTGCAAAGTCCTGGCTGAGCTTTGATCCTAAGCTCCCTGATAGATCCTATAGGAAAAACAAAGGTACAAAAGACTTCCTACTCTACTGAGATTAGCTCAAACATAGATCCATCTACTGCAGACAAACTCATATGGAACAAGCATAAGTTTGAAAGAAACAGGCCAAGCATTGATTATTAATGAGAACAAGTAAAAGTACTTACAATCCTTTGAATGAAGGTAAAACAACTTCTTCCAGTTCTCCTTGTCCAACCCCTTTTCTCAAATAATCTCCACCAATTGCTTTGATGCCATCTCACTCATGAGGTCATAAGTTTGTTGTAATTATCAATCTCCATTGTGCCTTTCACCATGAGAAGGCCTCCTTATATAACTTTGGAGAGGTCCAACCACTTGAGAGATATTTGGGATAAGTTGAGGATTCCTCTCCTTTAGTTGAGGACCTTCCCTAAGATCATGCCTTGACCATATATTTGAATCCAACTACCTTCAGGAGTTGAGGGATTCTTTTCTGATTTGCCTCAACAAACCCAGAATTTGCCAAAAAAAGGGTAGCACTCCCCCAAAAGGGTGCACAGGGCACTCAAGCACTCCCCCAAAGAGGCTCAGGGAGCTCCAACACTCCCTGACAGTGGGTAGGGGAGTGCTCCTCTCCAAATTTCAGTTTTTGAGTGTTTTTTCCATGGAAAAAGGCTTGTACTTCTTGTCAAGTGTTTTCTCTTCTTCCAAACCACCTTTTGAGGTATCTTAAGTGTCTTCATGATGTCGTTAGAGGCGTGACATATGAAATATGGAAGTATGATTTTTTTGACACTTGCAACACTTATAGTCAAGATGCGACACTTGCAGACAAGATGCGACACTTATAACACTCGTAATGACGACACTTGCGACACTATCAAAGTGAGTAATTTTGAGGTGTAATAGATTGCCCCCCAAAGTATGAAGTTAGAAGACGATGATGACTGAAGTAATTTGTCGAATTTTTCAAGCAAGGGTATGGACGTAGAGAAACCAGAAAAAGATGCACACAACCATCAAACAAATATTATGACATGTTTCAATCCCAAGGTAGGCATACCTATGCTTGAGTGATAAAGACTTTTTAGGTATGGCCACCATAAAATACGCTGGGGATCCATAATTATATTGAAAAAATGGTATAGCCACTGCAGATACAATGTGGATCTATACTCCTATGACCTGAACTGATCGTAGCCACGAAGAATACATAGTGGATCTACGAAATGACAAGACATAGCTACAACCAATACAAAGTGGATCTATGTAACAGTATATGTGTCATAGTTCAAGAGAACTACTTCACAACCTGGGAAAAGTAAATATAAGAGTGATGACTCAACCCAGGGTCTTCTTACCGATCCCGATGTAGTATGAATCTAACCATGTGAATAGATGTCTTGATGTCGAGCATGGTAGAAACCACTTGATTACCAGTCAATGATGTAAATCGTTAACAAGCGCGAGGGAAATCACCATTGATGTCAATGATTCCCAAGGTACTCTAGTACATTCCGACGAATGTGAATATATGAGCTGAAGTCAAACATCCATGGAATCATCCAATCAGTGTTCAATAATGTAAACCCACTGTCGGACACGAGGAGGCCTGCAGGTCCCAAGGTACTAACTAGTTTCTAAGTCTGAGTTCCTAGATAATGTGTTGAAGTCGACAAGAATAGACTCGTTGAAGGAGGGCCTTGATGTATCCCCCATCAACAACATGAAATAGACACATAGATGTAATTGGTAGATCGAATGAACATGGACTGACACAAGTATTGAAACATCATATTTGTGATGGATGACTCTCGAGGCAGATACTTCCCTTGAACACTGAGGCACATCAGCAGAAACTTGACATGGACCAAAAATTGATGATGTAGTGGATGCTGTGACATTCGTCGGGTGACCCAAAGGAGTAAAAGAAACTTGGAGGATTGGCTCAGTGCAGAGGTTCAGTAGATTAAAATGCATGCAAAGACAAAGTGTCATGTTCAAGGGCGATCTTAAGAGCGACTGGTAGTGTTCTCAAAAACCTGCTTGGCTTGCTTCTTTCAATTTTTCCCCCATCCAGATAGACGAGTACCTCTTTTTAATTTAACGAGCTCGAGGAGGGTAACACATGCTCGATATGACTCACCTTCAGTAAGTCCCTCTTCCTTTGTTTAACGAACTGGAAGAAGTAAGGGTTTAATCCTGTATGGGCCCTTCAATGTATGATTGTTTAACGAGTCCAGAGAAGGTAAACTCGGTGATTTTTCATATTTAGAGAGTTTGAAAACAAATTAAAGATGACTCCAATGTTGTCCTTTTTCGTAATGTTAGTCTTGCGAGGCCGAAAAAGAGATAAATTATCACTCGAAAGACGTCCTTTCAAACCTTTTAACGAGTGGGAAAGGAAGCAAGATCACTCGACAATCTTTTCATGTTTGGAGAGTCTGAAAAGAGCTTAAAGATGACTCCAGGGGGTTCCTTTTTTGTTTATCCATGCAGGTCCGAAAAAGAGATAAAAGTTTACCCGGTTGCATTCTCATGTATTTATGAGTATGAGAAAGAATAAAGACTAAACTCGGTATGCCCCTAGCTTGAAAGATGGGGGATTAACTCCAGAATGATCATCAAAGACTGGAGACATGCCCTCCAAGCTTCAATTCATTCACTAACTTTGAGGTTGTCACTAATTTCTTTACTAGATGGAGAAAAATGATAAGGGTGGATGAAAAGAAGTTTCAAGAGAGGTGATTGTTTCATTTTTTAATGAGCTTGACACATAAAAAGAACTATGCTCATGGCTCTGGGTTCAATCCCCAGATAGTTGTTTCATTTTTTAACGAGCTTGCTACAGAGAGGAAAACTATGCTCAAGGCCTCTATTTCATTTTTTAACGACCTTGCGATAGAGAAAAGAAACTATGATCGTGGACTCTTCTTTATCATGGCTTCCAAGAAAATAACGCTCTGGAAGAACACCATGTCAAGGGACAAAACTCAGTCATGGCTTCTAAAAGATCTTCACTGGATGGAAGAAAATCACTCTGGAAGGAACACATGTCAAGGGCCATGACAGGGTTAAGGAGATCAAGCTCCAATATCCCTATCGAATAGATCACGATGTCAACTACCAGATCCAAATCATCAGAAGTTGAAATCATGGGAGATGATGGAAAATCGACAGCAAGAGGGGAGATAGAGTGTATATCTTCCCAAATTTCTTTACGAGGGAGAAGAAAAGAGGATCAATGATGGTTATCATCCCAAGGTATCTCGTCAATGCTCAACATTTCCTTAATACATTCATCAGAAGCAAAAATTGGGGAAATGTAGTCGATCACAGACGACAAGGAACTTAACAGTGATGGCATCGAGTAATTGTTGGGTGCCAATAGATGTTGGTCATCTGACGAGGGAGAAGCGGATTGGATAGAAACATATGATGTTTCGGTTGGACTAAGTGGCACAGTGTCACCTAGTGCATCGAATTCCAATGGACTAGGTACAATCCAAGGGTCAGATGATTCCAAAGATTGATAAGCTGCAGTTGAAATCATATTGACGGTGGAAATATGATGTGTAGTCGGTGGAAGTGGTGTAGGGAAGGTACCCATGAGGCTAGAATATTTCAGTAAGCCAACATCAACACTTTCATACGTGATATTGTGGTCTCCCAAGAAAGGAATATTGTTGGTAGCGAGAGCTCGAACATCGATCGTGCAGAAATCCAACTGATCAATAGTGACAATTTTTCCCTGATGAGGAAATTGTACACATCAAAATACCGACGAGGAAATGATAGTCATAGCATAAAACCAACTTCTTCCAAGTAACAAGTTGTAATCGAGGGGAGCATCGACTACCTCGACATCAACAGTGACAGTTTTTCCACCCAATTGGATGAGCAGGGATTGTAAAATCCCATGGGGATGGAAACCTCACCCATCGAAGGGGCATAACATCGTTGGGGATTTGTTAAGTGCGGGTGATTTTAAACCTTTCCAACATGCTAAAGACATGACACAAGTTGAGGCTCCCTCATCTAGAATAATTCAATGGATTTGTTGATTGTGAACAACAACATCAACTTGGAAAGCAAGTTGGTGGGAGAGTCGAGATGCATAATTATCCAAGTTAAACATGATATGGTTGGATGACTCGGTATCAACAGAACCGATAGCAGCCAAGAGCATTCTACATTGACTGGGGCAGTGTTGTAGAACTTCTAACGCAGACATAGCACACAGTGCTTGAGCCAAATCTTCACCAATGTTGTAGTTCTAGGTGGCACATGAACTAGGATTAAAGGTAGCTTTGTGGATAGTGCTCTTAGGAGGGCGTAAGATAGAGTTGAATGTAGGTTTCTCAATCTGAAGTGGTCCAGATGGAGGATTAATCGATGGAGGACTAACGAAGAACAGTGATGGATCCGATAAAGTACCGGTACCGTTAGTGTCTTTTCCTTTGTCAGGGTTACCTGGTGTGTCATATGTCTTAGAGCGAGTGTTCAAATTAATCCCATTAAACATATAAATATGTGCACTCATTGAGGCCTCATCATGAAGATGGCTAGAACTTCCCCCAAGAGGGGGGGTTTGAGAAACCATAGATTGCTACTATGGAAAAGGTTGAGTAAGCACAACGGGTTGTGAATTTCCCTGGAAAAGTTTGGCCACTTCATTGTGATGTGGATAGTCTTGAGTGTAGTGATCGTCACCACAAATGATACACGGGAATTTCAGTTTCCGTTGTGGCTTCTTTTCGATAGTAGGTGTATGAGCTTGATTTTTTGGTTGTTCATTGTCATTTGTATTTTTTGATTTATTTTTTGTCTTCTTCTTACCTCCAGATTGTTTTGAAGGGGAAGATTGAACTGCATTCACCTCAGATATCTGATTTTTGGGGGAGGTAGAGGAGAGTGTGGTCGATTGGGAAGTAGATTGAGTTTTGACGGAATTGATAACACTGTCCGCATGAGATGAGGATGATGGCTTGGATGGATCGGTATTAGCTCGAGAAGCATTCAGAATAAAATCATACAAAGTACCAGATTGTGAATAAACCAATTCTAAGTACTGAGCCTGAGTAATGGTTTCTTCCTCGGTGACCACACCACCCATAGCGACATCACGAGCGATCGAGGGTAAAAGTGATTTAGTAAACCATTCTGCCAATAATATGTTAGGAATGATTATCTTGATCATCCTTCGTCATCATCTCCACTCATGAATATGGTCAGATATATGCACGAAGTCAGTTTAATGAAGGGAGGTCAAGAGTTCAGTACCCATCTCGTAGCGAATAGGTAGTTAATAGTGCGTGAGGAAAGACATGGCAAGGGAGTTGAAATCATGAAAAGAAGCACGTGGTAGTTCAATATACCACTTTGTTGTAGAGCCAATAAGTGTTCACTAGAAAAGACACAAATGTATAGAATCATCCATGAGGTAGTTTGATGAAGACCACAAATGGAAAGTCATCACATGGTTGTTTGGATCGTCGCCAGATTTTTCATCAAATTTTGAAATTTCAGAAGGAAGTTTAGCTGGAATAACTGGCCAAACCGGTGAATGAAAAATAGGATCATTAGTTAACTGAGACAAGTCTAGGAGATCTAGAGTCGCAAGGAAAGGTAGTTGTCGGTTAATTTGCGGATGGTACTGGTGTGGCATAAAAACACCATTAGGACCATAAACTAGGTTAGGTGTATAGTTTTAACCAGTAGGTCCTCCTACATATAGTTGTTGCTGACCAGGATAAACATGATTCGATGATGGCTGAGAAACATTTGCATAACCCGGTGGGTTGTGACCATTATAACCCAGGTGATTTGTTTGCCCAGAAAGAGGATGAACATTGTTCCCTTGAGGAGGGTAAGGAGTAGATCCCGGAGGCAGATACACATTAGACCCATGGGGAGGATAAGGTTGTTGTCCTTGAGGACTCCAGGTGGTGTTTGGGATGCTTCCCAGATAAGGTTGTCCATAAGACGGTTCGGAAGGAACGGGATTTGATACTCCTCCTTGTGGGTTATGATATGAGTGCCCCCCAACATGGGGTTGGGTAAATGTGCCTCCAGAAGATACTCCCCAGGATTGTGAAGGGTTTCCAATAGATGAAGGTTTCCCCCTGCCAACGGTGGATTAACGATCGGGGTATGACTAGCAAAGGGAGGTTTCCCTCCGGGAAGAACATGAAAAGGGGGTTGCCCCCCGGGAGGGGTAGGCCCGCCATAGGATGGTGGTATTCTAGGAGGGACAAGTCTGCTAGATGGTGGTTTCCCTCCAATCGATTGTGTTTGGTTGGAAAGGGTCTGCATTCTTGGGTGAAAATATGTCCCAGTAGGATCGTGCGGAACATGTGAAACTGTAGAGTGAAAGTTCGTAAAAGTGGGGGTAGGGATCGAAGTGACTTGGGAATGAGTATAGGTGATGAGTTCAGCATTAGGATAGACTTGTGTTGACGCAAAAATAGGGTTAATGACCTTATCGATGGGGTGATTCATAGTTTGACCAGATGGTCCACTTTCAACAGGAGGGTCATGAGGATTAAAGGGTTGTCGAAAGGACTCAAAATGCTCATAGAGATCGCATCCTGATGAAGTCCTCCATACAGAATGAGAAGGTGTGGGATTTGTATCTATTGCAGTGGTAGGACGAACAAGAGTCCTATACTCATCACCAAAGGTTGGTTCCGTGGATCCCATATATGTTTCAGTAAAATGTCTCTCGGGTAACTGTGGGACCTCTTTGTCTATGACGTTCCCAAGGGAGTATGAACGAAGAAAAAGTTGTTCGAGAGGGGTTACTGACACAGATGTAGTGCGAGGAGTGGGATTCTCAACCATAACCAAAGCTCCTTCCGAGTTATCTAATGGAGGAGAAACAACACTTCCAGCGTCAGATTGATTTTCTACCTCTCCATGGTAGTTGTCTTCTAGAGGGTCAGGAGGTAAGGGTTGGTAGCCTTCTGGAGGCATCCCTTGCATCCTACATGATCGACGAAGACCTTTATCGTTTACAGGCTCAATTTTGGAGAATAAAAGTACACACTGAAAATCTAGGGCCAACTAACAAAAAGAAACAACATACGCTAATAAAATCTAGGAATCAAAACCAAGAAAAACAAACTTCTCTCAATGATCGTACTAGTTAGTGATGAAATCCAACATCGCGTGATTAAGTCAAGAAGGGGTTAGGATATGGTGGAACAGTTACAATGGTGACCTACTTAACGAACTTTCACCTTGGTGCAAGCTTCCACGTAGTAATTGTGGATTTACCCTCCAAGGAGCCCGAGTGAGTTTGACCAATGTCTATCCCAGGTACAGTGAGACTTCCCTTCTCTGTCACCTCATGTAAGTACCTAAGGATTATGGAAACTACGAACACCAACTCACAGTCATCCCCTGGGCAGGTACAGTCGAAAATCCGATCTGAACGTATGGGAAGGATAACAAGTCTGAAATCAACTCGAGAGGCTCCCACACATAATCATGGGTATACCTTAAAGTGACCCCCAATATACGATCTGACCACTACAAATAGTTGAACCATGGAGGGATAATCTCCATAACTCACCCGAATGCGACCTCGTGTGTAACCCCTGTGTGAGAGGGGGATCCCAGAAAGCCTATACAATAATTGGATTTGACTCTCCCTATCTCAGGATGCTAATGTTCATTTTGAAAACTTTGGAGAGTTGTAGTCACAACCTAATCCAAAGTGCTAATCCTAGTCTAATGTTGGTGCAAGATCCTAAAAACAAAAATGTTCTAGATAATTTTTAATTAGCGTTGATTTTATGGTTGTTCTTTACTCAAAGAGTGTATGACAATGAAACTGATGGTATGATAACTCAATTCCCAAAAAATATGCACAAGAAAATGATAAGCAATTGTTTCTTTCGATGAATGGCTATTTAAAGGAAAGAGAGAAAGTTGTTTTCACTATCAAACACTAATATGCAATGTCCTCAATCAATTTGTTTCTCACTCAAATCCGATGAAATGCTAAAAATTTCAGAAATGCCTTCTAATATACAAACCAATCATTAAAATATGTCATTTTTCTTATATGTGAATGATAATCAGATGCAAGACTTCTAAATGTCAATCACACTTCAAGATTTAAACAATCAGAAGAAAACTTCACACAAAACAAAAAATACACTCTCGTTGTGAAATAGACAAGAAGGACAAAGATAACCAAATTGCAAACAAGAACCAAAAATCTCAAACAAAAGAGAAATGATGGAAAGTTGACCTCAAATATCAAATGAAAAGTTCACAGACCTTTGGATTGCCTCACAAAAGTTTTCACTCAGTCAGATAAAGGAGAAGAAAACAACAAGTTAACTCTAGGTCAACAAAGACAAAGAGTGGCTTCAAGGCAAGGAAATAAGATGTCAAAATCCCAAACAAAAGAGGATGAATTATAATAAATAAGGGTGTTTGAAAGCCAATATCAAGATGGACTGAGAGTATGGGACCCTGAGCAAATGCCAAAGCCTAGAAATAACTTCAAAAGATGAAAATTAGGGAGAATTTCTCACAAAAATGGGGTAGCGCTCTGGTGTAAGGGGAACCAAAGAATTCTAGCACTCTGTGTAAGGCTGAAGGGGAATGCTAGCACTCTGACAACAAAAGGAGGGGAGCGCTCTGCTCCAAAAACTCAGAAAAAAGCCCAAAAACTCAGAAAAAAGCCCAAAAACTCAAAAATTCAAGAAAATTCAGTCAATCAAGATGATCCTGATGACATAAAGAGGAAATCAAACAATTCTAAGAATAATAAAAAAAATCAATGTGGAGAAGATCAAATCAGTGGGAAAAGGGTCAAAACAAGATCTGGGAATGGAAAAAAAAATCAGATATCTTCCCCAGTGGAGTTGCCAATTTCTGTTGAAGGTGAATCCCCCTGTGGACAAGTGGATTCCTTCTTGGCCTCTAGACTCCTAAGGCCAATAAAGAAAAGTTCTTAACATGGACATTGACTTCCTTTTAGATCTAATCAAGCTAATGAATGAAAGGGAAGGAAAAAGATATGTACCTTATTAGCAACATTTGTCCTTGCAAATTCCTAGTTGAGCTTTGATCCTAAGCTCCCTGATAGATCATGTAGGACAAACAAAGGTACAAAAGACTTCCTACTCTACTGATATTAGCTCAAGAATAGATCCATCTACTGCAGACAAACTCATATGGAACAAGCATAAGTTTGAAAGAAACAGACCAAGCATTGATTATTAATGAGAACAAGTAAAAGTACTTCAATCCTTTAATTGAAGGTGCATCAACTTCTTCCAGTTCTCCTTGTCCAACCCCTTTTCTCAAATAATCTCCACTGATTGCTTTGATGACATCTCACTCATGAGCTCATAAGTTTGATGTAATTCTCAATCTCCATTTTGCTTTTCACCATGAGAAGGCCTCCTTATATAACTTTGGAGAGGTCCAACTACTTGAGAGATCTTTGGGATAAGTTGAGGATTCCTTTCCTTTAGTTGAGGATCTTCCCTAAGATCATGCCTTGACCATCTATTCAAATCCAACTACCTTCAGGAGTTGAGGTATTCTTCCCTGATTTTCCTCAACAAACCCAAAATTTTCCAAAAAAAGGGTAGCGCTCCCCCAAAAGGGTGCACAGGGCATTCAAGCACCCCCCCAAAGAGGCTTAGGGAGCACCAACACTCCCTGACAGTGGGTAGGGGAGCGCTCCTCTCTAAAATTCAGTTTTTGAGTGTTTTTTCCATGGAAAAAGGCTTGTACTTCTTGTCAAGTGATTTCTCTTCTTCCAAACCACCTTTTGAGGTGTCTTAAGTGTCTTCATGATGTCGTTAGAGGCATGACATATGAAAGATGGAAGTATGATATTTTTGACACTTGCAACACTTATAGTCAAGATGCGACACTTGCGGGCAAGATGCGACACTTACAACACTCGTAATGACAATACTTGCGACACTATCAAAGTGAGTAATTTTGAGGTGTAATAGATACTCAAGAGAGGTGAGTGTCTGACGGTCAAATTTTATGGATCGAAATTTTTGACTGCAATATGTGTAAAACAAAAGAGAGTATGATGGGGAAGTTTAGTGGCCAGTTTGTATATTTGTGGAATTCTGGGAAAGTGGCTAAGTATGTAATAGGGAAACGGTGGGCCGAACTTGTTTTTGGAATCTACGATTGAATATTTCATGGTCGGACCAACCCAACGACGTGAAAATGACATTCCATGATGTTTGAAATAAACACTCGAAAGGGATAATACAAGCATCCAAAAATTTTGGTTTTATGCGTATTAATGGGAGATATCCTCAAATCCTGGTTTAGCATTAACATTTTCTAAGTGCATACTTAGAAATAACAACGCATATATAATTGCCAATTGGTAATTGCAAAGGGTGCGGGCAAAGGAAACAACTATTAGGAATTGTATATTTCTTGAACTCGCCAACCCAACGATCTGCAAAAGAAATTCAAATAAATGGCCAAGTATGGAAAGAGGATGGACAGGGTTCAAAATGGGGCGACAATAGTTCCACAGGAGATGTTCGGACCCAACAGTAAAATTGTATGTGTCAGAAGTTTTCAATGCAAAATATGTACCATCGAAGAGGGCATGATAGGTAGATTTTTATATGGAAGATGGTGTGATGTGAGTCTGGCTGTAAATTTGTATATCACGAAAGTCAAGGTATTGTTTGGAGGTCACAAAAAAATAAAAGTGCAATCTAGATCCCACCTACCCAGGAATCCTCGATCAGAGAAGTGACTGAACATGGAATGGGGAAGCTGGCAGTGGGAGTCGCAATATAAAAGAACGAGTGCAAATGTGAACCCACAAGTCTACCAACCCACGCAGCTAAACATTTTTGGAAGAAATGACTAACTGACGAGAAAGATAAAGTACAGGTAAAAGAGAAATGGGAATTTTGTTAAGTATAGAAGACGGATGTTGATATTTTCTGCATGTTTCTGGAGAAGTTATATACTGATTGCATATACTTGGAAATAAGTGCGAAGGTGGCGGGCACAGAAAACAATGACTAGGAATTGGAAATTGTCTGAACAGGCCAACCCGATGATCCATAGAAGAGATTGCAAGAAATGGTTGTGGAAAGAAGACGGGTGGGCTTCAACATAGGCTGACAAGGGTTCCTGAGGAGACAGGGCCCCGATGGTCAAATTGTATTGATCGAAACTTTTGAGTGCATACTGTATAAGATGGAAGAGGGGATGATGCAGGCATCCGGAAGGAAATTTGTATATCGCAGAATCCAGGGGGTTGTTTTCAAGTCAAGGAACACTGGAAATGCACTCCGCCTGTTTGGGAATATGCAATTGTAGGCCTTGGAACTTTCATGTGCAAACTGTGTATCATGGAACATGGTATGATGTGGGAGTGCGGAAGTAAATTTGTATATTGCGGAGGTCCGGGTGTTGTTTTCATGCAACAAAACAATGGAAGTGCAATATAGAGGTCACCTGCCCGGGAATCTGTGATCTGAGAAGCGCCTATGCATCGAATGACCGGTGGTTGCTCCGAGTCACAATAAAAAATCACAAGCGCAAATATGAACCCGTTAGTCGACCAACACGATCATTGAGACATTTTCAGAAAAACGACTAAGTAACAAGAAAGAGAGTAGAGGGAAAAATAAAATGCAGATTTGGTCAAGTATAGAAGAGGGAAAAGAAGGTCTAATATATTCAAATATGCAATAGATATTCCATTTCCTGGAAAGATATTTTCAGTATGTTGTTGGAGAAGTTGTATACATATTGAATATACTTGGAAAGAAATCTGAATGTAGCAGGCACAGGAAAGAGAAACTAGAAATTTGAAATTTCCCGAACTTGCGAACTCGACGATCCGTGAAATAGATGTCAAGAAATGGTCAAGTATGGAAAGCGGTCGGACGGGCTTCAAAATAGGGTGATGGGTTCCCGAATAGATGTAAGGCCCCGACTTTCAAATTGTATATATCAAAACATTTGAGTGAAAAATGTGTAACATGGAAGAGGGGATGATGTGGGAGTCCAGAAGTAAATCTACATATAACAGAAGCTAGAGTATTGTTTGCAAGTCATGGAACAATTGAAAGTGAAATTTAGACAAAGTGGAGGTGCTCAATTGAAACATGTGAATTTGCCAGCCCGCACAGCAAGATATTTTCGGGAAAAATGACTAAATAACCAGAAACATAAACTACAGAGATAAAAGAGTGGGAAAATATAAAGGCAGAGGGCCAATTTTCGTAAGCAGGAATTGGTTTCAAACAAGCCCCATTGTTGCAAAATCATTATTTTCTAGTAATTATCGACAAATGATTTCTTGAAAATTAGATACATTCTTCCACGACTGTAACATATTAACTTAAGTATTAAACTTCTTGCATTATGGGTTGTCTAGAAACAAGAATGACGATCTTGCTGCAACATTGTGATTTGGTATTGATATGTTCTATCTGTACCACGAATAGAATTGAACGTTGGTTTGAAAACTGTGTGAAATTCATTTTTTTGTTTCCATAAAATCCTGATGGATCGACACAATGTATTTCCATATAATTGTTAAATGCTCCATTTTAGAACAAATTACCTAAGAGGATACAATATCGAAGAACTACGAGACTATAGAACCATGCCAATGAGAAGAGGTGTTAAATCCAGAAAAGAAGCAGCAAACAAGACTCCCAAGGAATTTTTTTTAATAGTAAATCCATTAAAATAAAACAATATTTAGCACTATATATCTATGCTTAGAAATTGGACCGAGTTCTTTGGTCCTAAACACTGAACATATTTTCCATAGACACAGGCACAAGATCTGCAACATGAAGGAGCCATCGAGATGCTATTCAACATGCATAGAAAACTGATTACCATGCTTTTTTTTTAGGAAATACTTGTAGCCTTCTCCTCGGTGGATCAATGTTCGGTGCCTCGATCTCAATATTTTTCATAAGACCTGAGCCAACAAAGAAACATGAAAGTGGGTCTGCAATGGAGTAAATCCTTGGCTTGAAGCAAATGAACAAAAGCCATGTGGTAAAATTCATAGTTCTCACAAGTTTCCCACGAGGAAGAAGAAGAAAAATGTTGCAGGGAAAACAAAATATCCCAAAACTGAAAGTTAGGACACAGCAAGAAAGAAGCTCCTCACATTTAAAAACTTCAGGGACACAGGTTGCACGTGCAAGTCCAGAGGCTCAATTTAGTCCATTCTGGGTGAAAGGAGATGACTAGTAGGAATATGCCTTGCACCAGGGTGAATTCTGGTCCTCATTCCCTAAGATTATAATTGCATATCCAGAGAAAAGGGAAGTGGTCCCGCAATTGAATAGTTTTTTGGCTTGAAATATATCTATGGGAGCATTAACAGATCATTTCCTTACAATGAAAGACTTTCGCCCAGAACAGACTAATCTGGACCTCTGGAATTCCTACTTTCAGGTTGCAAATCAGCTATTGCATTCAATGTCGATTTCTTTTCTATAACCCATTCTTTTGGTGTTGTCAGGACTTCCATCGTCGAGCCAGGAAGTGCCTCCCATTATATTTTATTTCAATTTGGGTGTAGTAGTGAGACCAGTCTTTGGATTTCCATCATACATTGTCGTATCATCGTCCATCAAATCATCTTCTTCTGGATAGAAATCCATCACATCAACATATGCACCAAGTATCAATGCAAGTCGGAAAGTTTTCTGAGCAGGCATGGTTTCATATGAATTCTTTGGCTTGATATATATCTCTCGGTGCACCAAGGGGCCATCTCCTTTTTTTCTCTTGGGTGGAGAGAGATGAGTAGTAAGAATATGCCTTGGATTACTGGTACCTCTAGCCATCATGTCCGAAGGTGTTTACTGTATCTGGACAGAACTGTTGTGGAACTACTTCCATAAGTTAACAAGAATTTTCATTTTCTCCAGATGATGTTTGAAATCAAAATGGAGGAGGAATAATATAACCCTCCGCAAATCTTGGTTTAATGTGTATCAACAGAATATCTCCTTGAGCCTTTCACTGATCAATGACAATCTCTAGGGTTCGTGCATAATGAGTTGTTACCATTAAATCTTACTAATTGCATATTTAGAAAAAAGTGCAAAGGTCACGGTGATGGCGAAGAACGATCAAGAATTAGAGATTTCGTAAAGGCGCCAACCGGCCCACACATGAAAGATTGCATCATGTTTGAAATGAATACTTGGAAAGAATAACATTCTTCTCTACAAATCTTGTTTTAATTCATATTAATGAAAAATCTTCTCCAACCTTCCAGACATTAATGACAATCTTAACGGTTCTTACACGATGAAATACTAGCATTAAATATTTAATTTCATATCTAGAAATTACGGAGGTAGCGGGGATGGTGAAGAGCGAGCAAGCATTGCACATTTCGTCATCCTGCCAATCCGTGAAACAAATTTCAATAAATGCCTAAGTATGGAAAGAGGTCGGGTGGGTTTCAAAAATAGGGCCACAAGATATATCTAGGAGACGTGAGGGGCCGATGGTCAAATTGCATGTCACAACGACAGATTTTGGCCATCAATTTGTATATCGTAGAATTTTGGGTGCTCTTTGTACGTAGCAGAACAGTGGAAGGGAAATGTTGAGCAAGCCTGGCTAAGAACTGACGATGGTAATAGTGTCCAAGTATGAAATGGACAAGTGGTTGGTCAGACTCGTGATATAAAATCATTAAACATAGTCGGAACGGGAAATATTGACAGGCTTGAAAACAGACCCATATGCTTTACTCAGGAGACGTGAGGTGCTGATGGTCAAATTGTATCTACCCCAACTGTTGAATGCAAAATGTGTAACACGCAATAGGAGACAATGATGGATTTCGAGGGTCAATTTGTATATTGCGGAACTTCAGTTGCTATATATAAAAGCAGGAGACATTTGGAAAAAGGACACATTCGGAAAAAGGACCAAGTAAACAGAAATTGAAAGAAAAAGAGATAAAGGGGAATTTGTTTGCTAATTTGTAGATTGCAGAAGTCTGGGTGTCATTTGTAGGTGGCGAAACTATGGAAACACAATGTTGAACCCATCTATCCAGGAACTCGTGATTCAAAAATTTTGTTCAATATGAAACGGGGAAGTGATCGGTCGGGCATGTGATATAAAAGTAATAGGGTAAATCTGAAGACGTGAATCTGCAAACTCTCGCAGCTAGAAGATTTTCGAAAAACAAGTAAGTAACCAGAAAGGGAAAGTAGAGGGAAAAAAGAAAGGGGATGGCAATTTTTGGAAGTGGGAATTGGTATAAGAAAGTGAGGCATGGTTATAGTTTCTAGGATTCACAAGATATACCTAGGAGACGTGAGGGGCCGATGGTCAGATTGCACGTCACAACGACAAATTTCGGCCATCAATTTGTATATTGCGAAATTTGGGGTGCTCTTTGTACGTAGCGGAACAGTGGAACTGCAATGTCAAGCAAGCCTGGCCAGGAACCGACGATGGTAATAGTGTCCGAGTATGCAATGGACAAGTGGTTGGTTGGACTCGTGATATAAAAGCATTAGACATAGTCGGAACAACAAATATTGACGAGCTTGAAAACAGGCCCACAAGATTTACTCAAGAGACATGAGGGGTTGATGGTCAAATTGTATCTACCCCAATTGTTGAATGCAAAATGCATAACATGCAACAGGAGACAATGACGGATTTCGAGGGTCAATTTGTATATTGAGGGACTTTGGGTGTTGTATATAAAAGCAGGAGACATTCAGAAAAGGGACACATTCGGAAAAAGGACCAAGTAAACAGAAATTGAAAGAAAAAGAGATAAAGGGGAATTTCATTGCTAATTTGTAGATCACATAAGTCTAGGTGTTGTTTGTAGGCGGCGGAACAATGGAAATGCAATGTTGAACCCATCTATCTGGGAACCCACGATTCAAAAATTTTGTTCAATATGAAAGGGGGAAGCGGTCGATCGGGCTGGTGATATAAAAGTAATAGGGGAAATCTGAAGACCCAAATCTGCCAACTCCCGCAACTAGACATTTTCTGAAAAACAAGTAACCAACCAGAAAGGGAAAGCAGAGGCCAAAAAGAAAGTGGATGGCAATTTTCAGAAGTGGGAATTGGTATAAGAAAGGCCCATTGATGGGAATTGGTATAAGAAAGCGAGGCATGGTTATAGTTTCTAGGATCTGTTTGTATAAGAGAAGCATCGAAAAGCCACAAGAAAATCAATTTTGGGATGTTTAAGTAAAGTTGTTGTACTGTTAGCTTAACCGCAAGTATAACAATGATGAATTTGAATTTTAATGTCCTCTCGTTGATATGATAGTTCCATTGGACTTCGCATAGTGTATATTCTTTTATTTCAAATTATTCGAGAAGATAAATTTTTCTAAGTTCATCGATCAAAGAAAAGTTCTAAAAACGAGATAAAGGGAAATTTGTTTGCTAATTTGTAGATCGCGGAAGTCCGGGTGCTTTTTCCAGGTGGCGAAACAATGAAAACATAATGTTGAAACCGCCTATCTGGGAACCCATGATCAAAAAATTTTGTTCAATATGAAATAGGTAAACGATTGGTCATGCTGGTGATATAAAAGTAAGTGGAAATCTGAAGACGTGAATCTGCCAACTCTCGCACCTAGACATTTTCCGAAAAATGAGTAAGTAACCAGAAATGGAAAGCAGAGGGCAAAAAGAAAAGGGGATGGAGATTTTTGGAAGCGGGAATTTGTGTAAGAAAGTGCATTGATGGTCTTAATAGTAACTATGAAGTGAAATAAACATGTGAACAGGTTCTTCCATCAAGGAATAGATACAACGAACCATGCTTATAGTTTCTAGGATCTGTATGTATAAGAGAAGCGTCGAAAAGCTACAAGAAAATCAGTTTTGGGATATATAAGTAAAGTTATTGTATTGTCAGCTTCACCGCAAGTATAACAATGATGAATTTGAATTTTAATATCCTCTCATTGATATAATAGTTTCATTGGACTTCGCACAGTATATATTCTTTTATTTCAAATTATTCCACAAGATTAATTTTGTTGACTTCATCGATCAAGGAAAAGTGTTAAAAACAAGACAAATGAGAATTTTTTTTCTAATTTGTAGATCGCAGAAGTCTGAGTGCTATTCTCAGGCGGCTGAACAATGGAAATGAAATGTTGAACCCACCTATCCGACAACCCGCCTATGCAGGAACCCGCGATCCAAAAAGTTTGTTCAATATGAAACGGGGAAGCGGTCGATCAGGCTGGTGATATAAAAGCAAGTGGAAATCTGAACACGTGAATCCACCAACTTCCGCACCCAGACAATTTCCCAAAAATGAGTAAGTAACCAGAAATGGAAATCAGAGGGTAAAAAAGAAAGGGGATGGCAATTTTCGAAAGAAGAAATTGGTGTAACAAAGCCCCGTTGATGGTCTTAACAGTGACTATGAAGTGCATTAAACATGTGAATATGTTCTTCAATGAAGGAATAGATACAACGAGCCATGCTTATAATTTCCAGGATCTGTTTGTATAAGAGAAGTGTCAAAAAGCTACAAGGAAAATCAATTTTGGGATGTCTAAGAAAAGTTATTGTACTGTCATCTTCATTGCAAGTATAACAACAACGAATTTGAACTTTAATATCCTCTCGTTGATATGATAATTCCATTGGACTTCGCATAGTATATATTCTTTTATTTCAAATTATTCCAGGAGATTAATTTTGTTAAGTTCATCGATCAAAAAAAAGTTCTAAAGAGAGCCACATACCACATTTGTGTCACAGACCGTATATCAAAGGGAAAAACATGTCTTCTATAGTCTTTAATATCATAGAAAAACTGCGAAGATCCTGAATGTATTATTAATTTTCCAGAGCGAAGCGTACAACCAAGAACCAAGTAAACACCAACTGTATTGATATATTGATATATTGAACAAGAAATGGAGTTCAATTATATATCAAACAACTTGATATATAAAAAAAAACACATCGTCCCATTGGTTTTCGTTTCCTGAAAAAGATTGATACGATTTTTTTTATTTTTTTTCAGCCGATATGCAATATCGCATTGTCCTCATTCAAGGTAAATTTGCTATGTATCCGAAAGTCACGCAGCATGTAGACACTCTTTTCCTTTTTATGTAGGTATGCTTCATATGGAAATTCTATTAACTCGAGAAGCACATATTGTAACAGAGGTTGTTGAATTGTACAATGCACGGTTGTGTTGCCAACAGTTCAAATAGAAGCATTGAGGCAATGTCTATATATGTATGGACATTTTTTACTGCATCCCAGACAATTAATCGTATCATCACTTATGAAGGCAGAAGTAGAAGCAGGAGAGTTCCATTTTGCACACACATGCTCAAAGGGGATCGAGTACGCATTCGCTGCAACCAAAACACCTTCAACCTAGAAACGTGAGCATAACAATTAATGTATTGAACAATATAATATACAATTGCATCCCCTAAAAAATTAGAAATTAAAAAAAAATGCAGAGATTTGGTCAAGGCTATTTGTATGAGAAAAGTGAGGATGAAATTGTAGATGTATACGCACAACAGTTGTAGAGATAGTTAGCTTCTTGAGATCCTGTACTATGTCTTCTCGCAACTCTATTACAAATGTTGATTGAGCTGTGTGAAAGATCCTTTCTTTACCATCTATTTTCTTTGTTATATTTTTGAAGAGCATAAGTGGAAATTTCCCTTTATGCAATTGTTGTTCAACTGACGAAAACAAATTTGAATATGTATCGAACAATTTCAGCTGCAACATGGAACAATGCAATATTTGTGTAACTTAACCAAGATACATGGACATGCGAAAGAAAATGAAAAAATCGGATATGGAGAACGATACCATTGCATTGTCATTGTCTGACTCTCCATATTTTATATGGAGAATGTGTTGTGAGCCAATTTTTCTTGTGAGTGTCATAGCTGCACCAATGGTTCTAATTGGGTAAATGTCATTGCTATGTGCAAGTTGGCTGATAGTTGTGTCCAGGACGAAACAATATTCTGAACAAATAGCGGGGATTTTTTCCACGATATTTGTTTCGTTGAGCGAGATAATACGATAACGATCACCACAGTCATATATTTTTTGGGGAAATATATTAAAAATTTTAATGGATATCCCATTACCTGGAAATATCTTTTATGCATGTTTGTGTACAAGTTTTGTAGGAATAGTTAGTATAACTGTCATGAGGGCCTCCTTGTCTGTCATCTCAACATGCATAATGGATCTAGTTTTTATTTCCTTGTCCAATTAGGTGCTATAGATGACCATTATGTACCTTATGAACACTTGTCCAGTTCGGTGGTTGTTCAAGCTCTCTATTGATAGTATTTTCGATGTTACAAGTTTAGACATGGTGACAATTTTTGAATAGGAAAAGTAATGTGAATTATTTTTTTTGTTTTATTTTTTTTATTGCCATGAATGTACAAGTAGACGCATAGCTTGGATGAACTATTGAGCCAGGGTTTTACAACCATACCTCTTATTTTGTGGAGCCTGCGCTGTGTTCAACGTCTCACTTTCACTTGTTGATACATCTTGTGAACTGCAAAGTATGTGTTGCAGATGACATCAACATATTCACCATGCCATAGATGAACAAATAGTTGAGGATATTTGTTTGGTAAACATACGAGGAACATAATGTATGCATCTTTACCTTTGGCCTTGTCGATCTGTTGAGGTTTGGGATGATTGACTGCTCATGGGCATGTCACTAGTCCAACATTTTATGATGCAAGCATGTGTAGATGAACATCAGAAGGAATAAACAAGCATATGCATTGTATATTTTCCATTATTGTTCTTAATGACACATTCAAGGTCGAAGGAGATGGAATATGAAATAGGGTGTGAAGGGATACTCAGGAAACATGAGGACCCGAGGGTCAAATTGTATGCCTCAGTTTTTTTGACTGAAAAAAATGTGTAACAATAAATAGGGCGTGATGGCGAGGCAGGAGGGCCAATATGTATAGAACAGAACCTTTGAGGCCAGAGACACAATCTTGAACCCGCTAGCCCGACACCCACAATCAACAAAGTGGGTAAGTATGGAATAAGGTAGAAGCACAACCATAAATGTGAACCCATGAGTCTTCCAACCCGTGCACCAAGGAAATTTCGGAAAGACGACTAAGAAGAGCAATCAGAAATAAAAATGGATAATAGAAAATGGAAAAATTAAAAATGGGGAGGGCACAAAGGCCCATTGTTGCCAAATCATTGTTTTCTAGTCCAATATTATATGCCCCAACCCGTTTTTGTATGTTTAATTTACTAGTAGAGTTGGTATACCTTTTCGAAGATTGCACAACAAAACCCTTTTCTGTTGCATATAAGAAATCATCTTCCTTTCCAATCAATATGTTTCTTCCAAGGCAACAATGCCGAGTATACAGTGGACATGAAGGGAAGTTAGTATGAAGAAAGACATGCAAAAGAAAGAAATACAGTTCTATTTATTTCAATGTAATAGCTGTTAGAACCCTATATAATAGGGGAATCAGTGTTCTAACTAATATCTATCTTTTTCAGGCATTATTCTTTGGCTCACGACGCACAACAAAGGTGTAAAAGCAACAGAAATTTCTCAATTCACCTCAAATATTATCACACGAGAGTTTTTATTTTCGGTAGTTAAAGAGTAGTGTTTCATGTTATGTTAGCTACCGAAAGTGAGAGCTTTTGGTCGCTTAGAACCCACTTTTTGTGTACCTCTAGCCACCAAAAGCATGTAGCTAGTTTAAAAAAAATTGGCCCCTCGGTCTGCATGAAAAATGTTTTGTCTTGTATATCAAAATATAAACTGTTTGAAAAATATTTTCCAAAAGGTATATTGGCTGAGGGCCAATCTCCAAGTACTCAACACCGAGACTCCAGCTCCATGCAACCTTTCACACAACAACGCAACACAAGACACAGGTTACAACAACAAACATGCAAGATAATTTCCCAAACACAATGTGCCAAGCAACAGGACAATTAAAAGCCCAAGATCACATCCGCATATGGCATCATGATATTCTTTTAATTGCAGAAGTCACAGAAGGAGAGATTTCCATGTCCTTTGGAAAATTAGATATGGCCGAAGATTTGCCTAAGCCGGGACAACAGATCTGAGTGGATTATTGCTTCTCTATTCTTCTTCGGGAGATGCGTAAGGGGTCTCCAAGCTGGCATTGATGACAGCGATCAGGGGAAGAACAATGTTTATTTCCTGTGTTTATTCATGCTCGGAAAGTTAGAAGAATGCATTCAATGTTCAGTAGACAACAATCACATAACTGATGCATTTTAAATGAATACAAATGTTGCACAGAGGGGGTCAGAGCTCTTTCTTGGAAGACATTGTGGGATAATGCCCAAAAATCTGAGTTCCAAGCAGAGATTATGCTTCAAATAATGACTAAAGAAGATCTCATAAAAAGCTGGGAACAATTGCCAAATATGGAATTTCAACTTTTCTGGAACAAATGCACCATAGAACCTAATTTGTTTTCGTGTGTCCTTCAATTAAGGCCAGATGTATTTAGGGGAACTATTTGATATGCTAGTGTACATGCCCATTTAGGGAGAACTAGAAGTAGGAGAGATGATCTCGAGTCTTTGGCTTATACGCTTATATTTCTTCTTCGAGGGCGTTTGCCTTGGCAAGGATACCAGGGTGACAACAAGGGTTTCCTGGTTTGCAAGAAAAAAATGGCCACATCCCCATAGATGTTGTGTTGCTTTTGTCCACTTCCCTTTAAACTATTTCTGGAATATGTGGTGAACTTGAAATTTGATGACGAGCCCTATTATGCAAAATATATTTCACTTTTGATGGAATCATTGGTCCAAATCCAGCTGTCAGGCCAATAAACACTGATGGAGCTCTGAAGGTTGGTCAAAAGAGAGGTAGATTGACTATGGAGGAATATTATGATGAGCAACCTAAGAAGAAGGGTCGGCTTGGTATGCCTGCTACACAATGGACCAATGTTTATAATGCTCGACGACTAATGAAACAGTGATATCACTATAATGTGGTTGATACAAGACTTGCACAACATGTTGAGAAAGGAAATGAAGATGGTCTTTTTATAAGAAGTGTAGCATCTTGCTCAAATCTGTGGACTCTCAAATGATGCGGGAACTGGATTCACTGCACAAGTTTATGAGCTTTCTCAGTGCTTTCTTCACAAGGAATGGATCATGCAACAATGGGAGTTCCCTGGTAGTAATGTCTAAAGGAACAAATTACACACTGCAGTCTTATAGTTTTATCAACAACGTTCTGTGAGACAGACATTAAAAAAGTATGAGCTTATAGCTGCTTTGGCTACCAAATAGCTCGTTTGGTTTATGGCATCTGCCTTGTTGGAGTTGCGGCCCAGTGTTTGGCATATTGATGGAATTTTCATCCATTTTCAGTAGTGGTAAGAAGGCCCGCAAACCCAGTCGAAACAATCACATTGGTAATGCACACAGGAAACATAAGCGCAGACATATGGACAAATAATTCTGCAAAATGGGTCAATTCTTGTGTGCTTTTCGTTTTATTGGTTAAAGAGAAGCGCATGGAGTTGAAGATCAGAGTTGTGTTTGTGGATTAATCTTGTAACAAGTGGATTATGGGAATGTGGAGCTGAGGCTTATATTGCCAGCCTATTACTGGATTTATTATCTTTACAATTGAAGAGTGCTAGTCCTTGCAGCTTCTATTTCTCAACAATGCATGATTGGTCAAGACACCAGATCAAACAGAACATGTGGCAGAAAATCAATGATCCAGGATTCGAGGCAATGGTTGAAGAAGATCATGGAGAATATGGAAGCTCGACCAGTGGCAATTTAACTTCACTCAGAACATGTGGCAGAGATTTCCTATAATTCAGGCAGTGATTAGAGCACCGATCCTCCAACTGGCAACAAATCTCCAACAACCTCAAGCATTCAACGGATTCTGATTTTTTTTTTTTTGATGTTGTTAGAGTCTATTCGCCAGCAAATCTTAAACAACCTCCAGTGTTCCAGATGTCAAGCAACAGTTACCGAATTTAACTTTCCTTTGATTTGTTGTTTTGTTTGTTTTAGGAGGTCATTTACAGGTGTCATGGGGTATTGTAACTGCTTTTCTATTTTTAGGAAGCAGAGATAGAGCACGAGTCTGGGAAAGGCTGAGGGAATTTTTGTATATATGCAGATGTAAAAGATGAAAGGGGGGTTTGACCTGTGTGGGGTTTTGGTTCAACCTGTGTGAAGTTTCTCCCTTTGGCTGGACTGTGGGCCTTGCTACTCCAGGAGGTTTTTGTCTATAATTTTTTGAATGACTGAACAATAATAGAGAAAATGATTTATAGGATTCTTGTGTAGCAGCGTTGGTGGTGTGTTCCTTGTCTGTTTTTAGTTATCTTCATGTTATCATTCAAGCAATTTCATTTCTTATTATTGAAAGAGAGTAATGGAGAAGAATTTATGCATGCATACTCTTTGTCCAATTTTTTCAATAATCTATATGTTATTCATCTGAATCTTTACAAAGGAATTCTTAGTTGCTCCTCTGTTCAGTGGATCTCTCCCTTTCACCTTATTCATATGCACTAAATCTAAGACGATCCAACAGTTGTTATTATCCTGCCCTGTGGAGACATTTACCTCTAGATCTGATTTAATCATTATCTTATAAACAGACCCCATAGCCCAATCGTGATCTAAGAAACTCATCAACCACATCCTCATCTAAATATTTCAACAAACCCAAACCCCATACTTTCATAGCTAGCCTAACATCCATCCCGTACAAACCAAGTTAAATCAAAAAGAGAGAGCCCTCTCTAAGTCTTGGAGGGATAGATCCAAGACTCCAAGTGGTTCGAGTTTACCTCTGTGACTGCCTCCGCAGCCTTGGGTAAATTACAGAGCGTTAACAACAACAAAGAGAATACGATTCACATGAGAATAAGAAGAAATATATGTAGTATAAACATACAGTAAAAAAGGTGAAAATCAGTAGAACAAATACACATACAATAAATGAAATACTAAATACTGGAATATGGAATAACAGTACAGGTATGCACCTCTGCAACGCCTCATCTATATTCACGCCAAAGAGTCCATCGTCCTCTCTAGCCACTATGTTTGTTCAAACGTAGGAATGCAGGGAAAATACAATGGACACAGGAAGGTATGTAATGAATATAAGTTACCATGCAGGAAGGCATGAAATACATACAACAAACAAGGTGAACACATATACATACAATAAATGAAATACAAAATAATGGAATATGAAATAACAGTACAAGCATGTACCCTTGTATCTCATCTTCCACTGTTGTACTTAAGACTACTTCATTTTCTCCAACAATTATGTTTGTTTGAACGTGGGAAACCTACAAAATACAATGAACATAAAAAAAAGTTGGTATGCAATGGAGAACAAGTAATATGTACATACAGTAAATGAGAATCAACGAACAGAATAAAATATAGTCAGAAACATGAAAATTTTATTTTCTCCATCCATGGTTGTAAATATATGAAGTTTTTCCCTGCCCAAAATATATTACAAGCCACAAAATATTAATAAATTGCATGGACATAGATAAATTATTTTGATTTTCCATGGAAAAGTATCTAGATATGCTTCTAGACATGGAAATATAATTTTGTTGTATCTTTGGTGTACGTATCATATATTAGGTACAAGAAAAATTGTATCATGGTCACACTAGTCTGTGTAAAGGATAAAGAAGTTGTATTGTGATATGGGAACATTTCACCATATATGGTTAATAAATTCATTTTTGCACATGTTTTATCTTAACAAAAAAAACAACAAACATTGCAAGTGCACATGTAGTTGTCCAAGTATTTGTTATGCCACTTTTTTGTATCACATCAACATTGAAGTATTAGCAAAATTTCACAACAGAACAGGTGGGCATGGAACAGGTGCCTGATCTCAGCCTCGTCAAACACGAAAAACAACACAATCGTAGGTCAACTCACGCGT
>ML791440.1:295847-309716 GCA_009831015.1 Picea engelmannii
AACTCCAACTGTCGGTGCAAGACCCCAACCTTGCAAATCCAAAGAAAACAAAAGAAAACAGAAAGCACCAAACCATCGATAAAGCATGAACAGACCTAATCACAACCATAGGTCCCCTAGATCGTAAACCTGAGACAAAAAACAACAACCAACAACCAACGAACCAATGAGCAAGAAACAACCACTGAACCAACAAACAACATATGTATCTCCAATGAATACCAAACTACATTCGAAGCACATAAGGAACCGAAAATATATGACGAGCATGCCAGTAGAAATAAGCAAACATTCTTACTTGCAAACTGCAAACACTGAACAATAAAAGAAGGAATAGAAAATGAAATTATGGCATCAAAACTTACTTTGAAATGATGAACGACATAAGCAAAGGTCAAATTGTGGGTGCACCACCTGGACTCCACAAAGGAAAATAAAAAAAGAAAAACAGATCCAACTGCGAATGAAGAACCCCAACCTTGAAAAGTTTAACCAAAGAACAATAAGCAGAAATTGACAAAACAACAAAGAATAACTCACCGAACCAGTAAACAATGTATGTAGCTCCAACGATGACAAAATTTCATTCAAAGCCTAGAAGAAGTATTAAACATACAATGTCTATTGAAGTGGCAGTGAACAACAATATTGTCCAAATTCATTTCAACATTGTATGGAAAATTTCAAGGAAAAATGTACTATGAGAAGTTATTTACGTAAACATTTGAGGCCGCCATGCTATGTAAGTGCTTCGTGGTATGAAAACATTTAAGCTGTCAGGCTTGTTTCAGGACCTCGTGCCATGTAAATATTTAAGCTGTCAGGCTTATTCGAGCACTTCAAAAAAAGTGTGAATGATCTAAACCTTTGGTATGCAATCAATACAAATACAAACAAAGGACTAATAATAATAGGACAAATACATTAATAAAAAAAAAAGCGTCCATGCTCAGAACTTTCGGTTTGTAAACATTTCAGTAAAAATGTAATAAAAATTAGAAAGGAGCAACTAAGATCAAAACTGTGGATATCTACACATTTACAACTTTGGGAACAACAAAGTTGGCAATAAGACCTCAAATATATTGTCTAATGAGACGATGACATACAAGTTTTGTTTTTATATAAAAAATAATGTTTTTACTTCTATAGTACGAACAATAGAAACGATGCGAAAATTTATAGTCAAAGGATAGATTAATATGAAGTCAACGAATTATCGATCGCTATAGTCCCTCTACGCCTTCGGTAGGGACTAATAAGAAATTTATCTCAAGTTATAATTCTACTTTAACGATATAAATGTTTATTATGGATTTTAAAATTGAAATATACAACCAAAAAAATAAACTTGACCTTAAAAATTAAGGTTATCAACTAATTAAATCAATCCTACCAAAATCAAAATATGTATAGATTTAATTATTCTTTTTATGTCTAAAATAATATTGGATTTGTTTTTTTATGTAAATGTTTTACTTGTTATTTAATTTGGTTTTTTCATCATTTTTCTTTAGCTTTAATGTTCTCTTAAGGCTCATGCATTGTATCTTCCTCCATTGTTGCATCCTTGGGAGAACCTACAATGTTATTGGGGCTTCTAATTGAGTCTGGAATTATTTTTGCAAACATATTGTGCTAAAAAATCAACTTTTCAATTTGGGTATTCTGAGTAGCCACCTTCATCTTCAAGTCTTCATGTTTTTCCTTTAATTATTCAAATTGAACATGTATGCCATCATTGATATGTGAAAGTGTTTCCTGTACTTCCTCTCTTTGATGGAATAGGCTCCTAATGATCCAATGGAATTTTGCAATATCACAAGGATTACACCCATAGTGGCATTGACATCCATCCATGCTAAAATCTAGAGTTTCTTTAATAGGGCAATGTAAACACAAATATAAAGATAAAATTGTATTCCAAGGATCCAAATACAAATCTCTAAAGAATACGTTCAATATTCTCGACCCGAGATTGATTATTCTCCTTTGTTAGACTGCCACAAAATAGGTGAAATGCACTCGCCTCCGGTGAAGGGATGTGCCATCCAAGGTTTGTTCAAGCCTCCACCTATAGGATGAATCCTCGCTTTGACCTAAGACTATACAAATATCCATACCATGTCTAGAAAACTACAAAACCAACTCCCCTAAAAAAAAAAAAATCCTTCCTTCATGGAAAACACCCATCTTGACCTCCATTAATTGCCTCCTATGTCCAAGCATGAGAGCAGAATAGATTGGAACAAGGGGGGTTGTGAGGCTTTAATCTCATTTTCATGTGAATTGACTTCAAATGCCACTTGTCAAATATTTCTAAGTGGTTTTTGTGCCTATCTTTATTGTTGGATCTAATCATAGAATATATTCAAGAATTGTTCCCCCCCTCCTCCCAATTTTGCACAATTGTCCTTAATTTAAGAGCAAGACTTTAATCTCCAATTGTTGGTGTTGTGTTCAGGTTGTAAGACCCTAGGTTCGAGTTATCTTTTACCAACAAAACCCATCAGACATCGTCCCTTTCGGCATCACTTGCTTGCGTAGATGAAATCTCACCCAAGGTATCTATTGGGACTGCAAGAACCAGGCTTATGCATTATTGAGGGAATGGGAGGTGGCTATCATGTTCATTCTTCTTTATAGTTTCTTTGTATGATATTTTGTCCTTGCTCCTTATTAACTACTTAGTGATTCATATTCATACTATCATGTTATTCCAGATTCATATATATATATCATTGTTGTAACAATTATGAATATTGCACCATGTTTAACCATAAGACAAATATATCTCCAATGCATTCAAAAAGAATTCTAAGAAAACATTTAAAAGACAGACAACACAAGATTCGGTATCATCTCTTTGGCATTCCTTTATTGATTATTCTCATCAACATATTTTTACATTCAAGAACTCTGGGACCCAATCATATGAAGGAACCCCTAACAATAAACCATAACTCGAGAGAGGAACAGTGAGGAACCAAAGTCTAACTAGATTTGAACCACATTTCCAAACCCATTACATATTTATACAAAAATCTAGGGCCAGAAACCCTAATCTGTTCATCCCAAAAATACCCCATTATAATGCATATTTACCTTAGCTAAATGGTTGTTCGTGCTGCTTTTCTCTCTGCATGTTTATTTTCTACATTTCCTCTATTTCTGGAATGTGGAGTTGTCATCCTTCTGTCATTCTTTATTCTCTCTATTTCTTGCTTTATCCATTGTTGGCTTTATTCTTATGTTTGTGTGTTCTCTCCCTTCTACACAGTTTCCTCCTTCTCCACACTTTCCTTTTGGATGTGCCTTAGCTACACACTCCCTAGCTTTCCTTCTTCTTTCACACACTTTTCCTATACTCGGGATTTTTCCCAAAACTGTATCAAAAATGAAAAATTGTTTCCAAAGATGCCTATCCAACAGGCCCCCAACACTCACTTGTCACTCGTCCTGAGCCACTCAGGATTTTTCCTGCTCTTCCATGCCGAAATGAAGTTTTCAAAGGAAACCTTTGCTACGTCCACCTATTTGATGATTGTGGCCTCTGTTTCTGCTATCTCCTCTGCCCCATTCACGGTCAAGTTTGTAATTTTGTCCTATGCTTCAATCGTTACCTTCTTGACCTTACCCTGCACAGTGACCAACTCTATAATTACCCTCACTGCTTCTTCCTGCAATGGTCCCAGTCTCTGTTGAAGGATCTTTTGTTGATCCCTCATATTCTATACCTCCATGTATGACTCCCTATGTGCTAAAATGGTTGTCATCCACTCTACTGGTGGAAGTGTCATTATCTTTTGTGAAACTTGATGTGCTCTTTCTTGTGATTCTCTTAAGTGTGCTTCCAATGCCTTCATCTCCAGGTCTTCTACCAACTCTGTCCATATCTGTGTGCTCTCCTTATAGAGTTTGGCGCATTCTCCTTCTACTTTCTTAATGTTGGCAACTATTATCATTGTTATTCTCTCCCTACCTTCTCACACCTTCGATGGAATTCCTAGCATGCTTTGTAATTTAAAGTCCTCAATCTACTCACGGAAGCCCTTAATGACCTCCTCGATTTTCAACACTTGCTCCTCCATAGTAGCTTCTACTACTATAGGGACTTCTGGAATTTCCTTATACAACTTCTGGACTATTTCTTGGGTTTTCTGCACTATGGCTTTAGCTTCGTCCTTCTCCTTTAATTCTTTCTTGTCTCTCTCCTCAGCCTTTTCTTTATTCTTTAGAACTTCTTCTACTCTACCTTCAAATTACCTCTTTTGTTGAAGTGTCGTTTCATATTGCTCTTGTAATTGGGCTCTTTCGTCCCTTATTCTTTCCAATTCTCTGTGTGCTTCCTCTCCTATGTTCTTCATTTCTTGCAACAGTCCTGCTTGCAAGGCCTATAGTCTTTGCATGGGCATCCTTGATGCGACTATATTGAGATAGCTTAGTGCATTGACTTTCTCTCGTAACTTGCCCATTGGAAAATCCAACGCATTTGTCTCAATATGCAAGGTTTTATGCCCTACTGTTAGCTATGTTAGGATCAATTGCACACTTTCTTCTTCCCTCCTTAAAACTTTGGACAATCCTTCCCTGGTCCTCTACTCTTTCATGTTTCTTGCTACTTACAACATCTATTGGAGTGCTACCAATTGATCATGCACTTTCTTATGTTTCTCTTCTTTCTTCCTTTTTGCTTCCTCCCATATTTCTTCTTTGGCATCCCGTACCTGGTAGATAATTTTTCCATATCATCATTAGTTAATATATATAATGATTTCTTTCTATGTTCTTTGGCATTCTTGTGTGCCCCCCTACGGGTTATTTCCATGTATCCTTCCTTTTTGTCCCTGTTGTTCAGACTGGTTGTTGCACCGCTATTGTGGATGGCCCAGGATGATCTCATGTGCCATTGTTTTTCTCATCATCTGGATTGTTATTGGAAAAATCGGTAAGTGAAGACACAAGATAATCTCCCTAACTTCAACAAGAAGCTAGAAGAAAACAAGATAGAATACAAACTTCACCTTAGACCTCATTATCATATTAACTAGTTCAGAGATGGACAAATGACATACCTTTTAAATGATGCTTGAGCCTTTCTAGTGTTTTCCTTGTCACTCCATATTTGGATTTGTGGGATGGTGAACCTGTTTAAGAAGCACAAACCAACAAAGAGAAAGAACAAAGATATATATATTCCAATTAATTCTATGTATACGATCAAGGAGTTACACAATAAAATTAAAGACACCTTTATAGGGAAGAAATGTATGGCTGCATTGTAATAAATGGAAGTGGAGAATACAACCCATGCCTTGATGTTGCAAGGTCCATTCCAATGGCTCTTTTCTTCAGCACACACACCTTTTCTCCAACTTCTTTGATGAAGAAGATCCACAACCTAACTTAGAGAGCTAAGACAAAGTTATCTCCAGTATAATCTATAGTA
Organism: Picea engelmannii; assembly: GCA_009831015.1. Lineage (NCBI taxonomy): Eukaryota > Viridiplantae > Streptophyta > Pinopsida > Pinales > Pinaceae > Picea > Picea engelmannii. Next base: position 301,297 of record ML791440.1, read on the forward strand.
GAATTCTTCATGCAAGAAAGCCTTAACCTTTTCCATAAGAGATACCTCTTTATATAGGGTGAAAGAGGGATGGATGAGGAGATTAGGATGATCCCATTAAATTAGAGAAGTGAGTAAGATCCAAGCTGATCAGAGGCCACCTCATCTTCTAGAAGATTCCCTTCTAGAGCATTCGTGAATTTCACTTTTCCCTTGTTTATGCATCGTCGCACCCTATGCACAGGCATCCTACGATGACAACGCAGTCTAGCTTCGGTGTGATGATCAAGCATCATCACACCCTAAGAATAGAGCAGAGTGTGACGATCTCCTCTGACATAGTTTTTAAGGAAGAAAAGATAATCCACTTTTTTCATGGAGAAAGTCTCTTTTAGTGTTTTCAGGGAACATGGAAGTGAGTTATGCACATGTTGTCAATTGATCACTGGGGTGAAAAAAATAATGTGTAATATAATTCCCCCCAAAGTATGAAGTTGGAACCTATGACAGCTGAAATACTTTGTATAATGTGTGTGTCGAAAACAAGGAGCACATCAATCGGGAACCTGCAAACAATTAAGAATCTACATAATAATATACCATCTTCTGAGGTAGGCATTCCCATACTCATACTACAAGTGACTCTAATCATAAGTTTCAAGTGATTCATGGACACTAAACATACATTGTGGATCCATTTCATCATGATTCAACATAGCCACCAGAAATACAATGTGGATCTATGCACTTAAAGAATTCAAATTCGGACATAGCCACATGACATACACAGTGGATCTATGTGTCAGTACAAACTTATGAATACTTTGTCACAACTTGGACCGATATGGTGATATCTAGGGTCTTCGTTTCCATTGTCTCTAAGTAGGAATCTAGCCATGTGATTACAGGCATCGAAGTCGAACATGGTAGAAACCACTTGATTACCGATCATTAATGAAAATCGTTAACAAGTGGGAGGGAAATCACCATTGATGTCAATGACTCCCAAGGTACTCTAGTACAGTCCAACGAATGTGAATGAATGAGTTGAATTCGAATACTCGATGGAATATTCGAATCATGGGGGCAATGATGTGAACCCACTATTGAAAGCGAAGAGACCTTCCATTGAGGCATGTAGGTTCCATGGTACTAAATGATTTCTAAATATTGTTCTTGGATAATGAGTTGAAGTCAAAAGGAAAAGACTCATCATAGGAGGGCCTTAATGTATCCCCCATCAATGACACAAAATATGTAACAGATTTGAATTAGATCAAAGTATGAAGTGATTCGAAACTAACTTAGGGAAGGCCGACATGATAGAAAATTTAGAACTGCAAATGGTTGACTCAATAGAAGGATTTTTTAGGTTGGACTTCTCTTGAACATATGAATGACATGACAATTGTCTTGGAATCATTGACTCAAGGAGCACCCAACATATGAACTTGTGGATGGTCAAACGACAGACAAATGGATTTCCCAACCTGGATATAGTGATGAAGGGGGGTGTCATGTTCAAGAGTGACTTACATCCATTAACACATATACATATACATTTCTTTCCCAATTTCCCCCACCATTTCTGGCGAGTACCTCTTTATTTTTACACAAGCTTGAGGAGGATAACATTTTCTTGTAATGTAAGCTCATCCATTGGATGAGTCCATCAGAGTATGTTTAACGAACCCTAAGAAGTTGTGGTTCAATCTCATATGAGCCTTTCGATGTTTGTTTTATGAGTCCAAAGAAAGAAAACTCAGGGGTTTTTCATGTTTATAGAGTTTAAAAAGAAAACTCCAAAATGTCCTTTTTCATAAGCTAGTCTAATGAGACCAAAAAAGAGATAATATATCGGTCATCAAACATTTTTTCAAATACTCTTACAACATGAAAATAACAAGATCGCTTGGCTATGTTTTCGTGTTTAGGGGGATTGAAAAGAGCTTAAAGGATACTCTGTAGAGTTCGTTTTTCGTATTACCAGTGAAAGTTCGAAAAAGTGATAAAAGGTTACTCAATTGCATTCTCATAGTTTCATGAGCGCGAGAAATAATTAAGACTATTCTTGGGGTTTTTCCTAAAAAACCCTAAAAGTATGTGTACATGAGAAAAACACACAAAAACGACAAAAAATGGTGGATCCATGTCAAACGTCTCATCCTTAGATATTTCAATCTGCAATAGAAAACACTTTACAAAGTTTATTAGACTTAGAGCATAGGTAAAATATTTTAAAATAATTTAATTTGCAATAAAATATGGTAAAAATTAATAAAATAGGTCAAAATAACCCATTTACAATTTCATTTTGCAATTTCACCCAAATAGTGCCCAAAACCCAAAATTGTTGAGCGGGTCTGGGGGACGGTGGATGGGATGTGTTGGGGATTTAGAACCTTGCTCGGTGAGACCCCCGTCCTGATCTTCTTGGACACTGGCGATGTAATCAATGCAATGCTAAGGATTTCGTTGACATGCTTGCATGTCAACACAACTTGCTTTGGAAATTGTGGGAACACCGACAATGTCCTCTTCTTGCACTCTAATGGTTGCGTCTCCTCCTCTTCTTTGGAGTCCATCTATGCCAGAGCTTATTTCTTATGTGCCTCTGGGCATGAGCTCGGTCCTACCCCTGCTTCTTTACCTTTCTTATTTAGCAGCTCGGTGGACAAAACATTGTGCATCCTCGACTTGCGCAGGTTGCATTTAACTCCAGGCCATGACATCACCTCCTTCTCGAAGGACTCTTCATACAAATAGAACGACAACATTTTTGAATGGAATTCCTCCCTATTGGCATACCTCGACCACACAAACATATGGTGTCGGTTCATGCTGAATTCTATGTTCCTCATATTGCAGTTGAGGAGCTCATGTGGAATGCACAACCTCTGTGTTTTGTCAATAATCTTGTTGTACCACTTAGAGAATGTCGTATTGTTTAACGCAGTGTTCTTCGAGTCCTCCCTTGAATTCCAAGGCTCAAAAGTTTTTGCTAGGCACCCCATATCTGCTAGCGCCAATGGTATTCTCGCGGGTGGCATCCACTTGAGCATTGCAAACACAAGCAACAAGTATCCATATGTGAAGGTACCTCCTTTCTCCTTGGCTTCCTTACAAACCACAAGTAGTTCCTCCAACAGGTAGCTACACTAGTTGAAGATAGCACCATTGGCACAAAAATCTACCATTGATAAAGCATCCAGTATGCATTCTCCCTTGTAGTAAGACCTCATGACTTTGATAGCTATGATGTAGTAGTCAGTCCTGGCTGTCTCAGGTAGTATGGGGTCGATCTTGGTTGTGCATCCCCCCTCTATGTGTGGAAACTTTCATATAAACTGGGATTCCCTTTATTTTTTTCATGCTTGTTGGGACCTTGGAATCCTTTAGACACTTCCTCACCCTCAAGGGATAGTCCAGTAAGTTGGTGGATGTCTTCTATGTGGATTGGATATCTCCTATCCAACCACAGACTTTTTTCGTGCACCCTACTGATCAGGAACTTGGTGCACCTCGCAACTTTTCCAGTGGTTTCGAACACTAGTAATTCCCTAAGGTTCATGATGGTTGAGTTGAACAAGTTAATAAACTCGGGCTTTGGCACAAATTTCATGCCTCCCAACTTGTATGGATCAATACTCTAGAAAATTTCCATGTTCATCTGGGGGAACAATACTTGGTCTGTTAATTTGAGATCGAGGAGCTTGACCTACTCCACCTTCCCATTGAGATCACTCATGAACTCCACTTGGGGGTCGCAAGGCTCATCTGGTACTACATCCTTGGAAACGACGCTTCGAATCGATGTATATATCGGCATTCTGAGTCTGAATTATCAACAAATTCTGTGGTGAAACAAGGATTGGGGTTACAACTATGGATCGAGGGATTACACAGGCTTTCTCACTCTGCAGAATTCATAAATCTCTAAGTGCGTTCTGGGAAACAATGCATCTGACAATGAGTTCTTGGAGCCTTATACTCGGGCTTAGCTGGCAAGTTCAATAATAATTGTTGTTCATCATTACCTTATAGAGGCAACTTGGATCTGAGTTGTCCGACAAGACTTGTTAATGGGGTGAATCCTATTGGGTGATTCTGGCATTTACTATGCAAGTTGGACAGGGACATGGCCGATTTCATACCTTACCATTTGACAGATGAGAATCTTGATGCGAATACTGATGGAATCTTCATGTATCACGACTTTATGGCTTAACCGAATTTAGACGGGGTACCATAATAGTAATAAAGGTTGTGAATGGACTCGGTTTGTGTGGCACATGGACTCAAATTGCGTTCGGATTCGCTCTCCCTCCGACCACAAAGGGGTCCCCGTCATATTAATGATTGTCATTAATAGGTTCTTGACACTTCTAATCCTATGATGTTGGGTAAGCAGTTATGCATCAAACAACACTTAGACAGAAAAATAAATGAACTACATGTCACGACGCAACACTACACATGTCGACTTTATTAACTAAATTTACAGAAATTACAGAAAAAATCAAATATAACTACTATACATGATCCTTCAGACTAGAGAAAAAGTCCTTTAGCTCAGTTTTGAGACATAGGGTTTTGGGCGAGCACCATTCACCCATCATGGCCATAGCATACCATCTAGTTGCGCAATTCTGACTGCTCCAGAAGGTCGGATCTTTGCAACTATAAATGGTCCCAACCAATGCATGCACAACTTGCCTAGATGCTTCTGGTATTGAATTTCATAGAGTAGGACCTTGTCTCCTTGCACAAATACTTTAGTCTTAATGTGTCTGTCATGCCAAGATTTTTTCCTTTCTTTCTCAACTGACTGATGGAAGTCTGCTAAAAACTTGGTCTCTTCAAGTTCTTGTAGCTCCATGAGTCTCTGCACAACTGATTCTTCCTCCGACATGTGTGTGATCTGTGCAATGTAAAAACTTGGAGTAATAAATTCTGGAGGCACCATAGCCCATAGTACTTGTGGAGTTTCTGTGTGGTTGTCCTGTAATCCCATAGTACTGTTGGAACTCTGTCATCCCAATATTCCTTGTTTTCTCAACAAACCTTCGTTAACCCTCTCTCCATAATCTTGTTAAGCACCTCTATTTTTCCATTGGCTTGCAGGTGGTAGGGGATACTTTTATGATGTTGGAACAAAAAATCTGTTGTAATCTTTTCTATGGTACTACTGATAAAATGAGCTCCCTAATCATTGGTCATACTCCTAGGACATCCAAATCAAGTGATAATATTTTCAAAAATGAACCTAAGAGCAGTATCAGTCAAACAATATTGAACAATTGTTGCCTCATCCCAATGTGTAAGGTAGTCAGTTGTAGTAATAATGTACCTAGCCTTTGAATGCTTAGTCACAGGGTTGATCGACACAATGAAGTCAACCGCCCATTTATCAAATGCCTGTAAATCTTGAACTGGTTGAAGTGGTAATTATTCTCTTCATGATAGCTTACCCACTCTTTGACACACATCATATGACCTAGTATATGCTTTTGCATCCTTGAAGAGCACGACCCACCATAGTCCAGTTGGATAACCTTCTGTGTAGTGGCCTTTCTTCCCACATGACCTCCTGCAACTCCATTATTGCACTCCCACAAAATCTCCTGTCTTTCGTGGTCCAATACACATCTCCTAAGGATACTATCTAGACCCAATTTATACAGTTTCCCTGCAATCAATTGATAGTCCACGGCTCTAACCACCATATGGTGTTTCTGGGTTACATAATATGTTTTTGGGAAGGCTCTTGTACTTAATAATAATGCTATGTATTCCAAGTATTCTGGTATGGCCTCAACTCGGAATAGGTCTGCATCTGGGAGCTGATCATCGATGGCTCTGCCATTTTCCTCTGACTCTAATCTAGACAAGTGATCAGGACCTGCGTTGCATCTTCTAGGCTTAATGATCACTTCAAAAGAAAATTCCTGAAACAATAGTGTAACACCCTATTTCCCCTAGTTTGTAAAAATAACTGGACTGGCCAGAACTGTGGAAAACTCATGAATGTGAATATGTGATGTGAATGGACCTTGTGGAAAAGGTCAATGAATGTGAATAAAATTATGAATTTATATTGCAGGACTGCTGAGAGGGGATGTGCTGAAAAAGAGACCACGATGGTGGTGGAAGGCACCTGGAAAGGTGGCGTTAACTTCCACCGAGAATTAATACCGTATTTGGACTTCACTGGCCCAGAGAACCAAAAGAGGTTCGCTAGCCCTGAATTAAATGTCTTGCAAGTTGGTAGGTAGATGGCTCCTCAGGAATTAATGAGGGATGGGGAGGTGAACTGCCCATCTGTAGAGCCATCATGACTGACCAGTGCGAGGGAGATCATGCCACATGCAACCTCGCAAGAGGATAAGGCGTGGGGTAGAAGCGATTGGGGGAAGACGCGAGGGGATGAAGACAACTCTGGAAATATGCAGAGTGAGTGATAGCAGAGAGGAAGGAGAGTAACCTTCGCTTTTGGTCACTGGCAGACAGAGACGCAGTCTCACATCATCGTGGTCTCAGCTCAGGGGTGGCTAGTGGTAAATATGCTGGGAGTCGCTGAGCCTATGGTTGGGTGGAAACGAGCACCCCTCTCAGCAGTTGCATAAACCCTGGTGTTATTTATGATAAGTGTTTTTCCTCTGGCATCTTGAAATATATATTTATTTTGACATTTATGTTTATAAGCTGTGAAATGGTGAATGATTCCAGAGTAAGAATGTCTGTATGGTGTTTTGATCAATATTGGTAGATGCATGTTTATAATGGAAAGACTACGTATGGCTTATGTCTTCATAAATCGCTATTTATATGCTTACCGACCTAATTTAGACTGCATGTATGATTTGTGGGAGAAAGGTACCCTTATATGCCTCAGATAGTACCCTGGGTAAAAACCTCCCCATAAAGATACCCTCCTTGAAAATCCCATCAAGAACTGAGAAAGAGAATATGAAGGTGTAAGGCCTTAGTAACGATGCATGAGGAGGAATGATCCTCTTGAAAACCTGAGATGGCAGCATAAGGATGAAGTATCGAACCGACGGATGAGATCCCGTTGGGATATCTGTGGTCACTCACGACCGTCAGATCAGAAGAAGAAGATGGAGTATTAAGTGCCTTAACCCTGATAGGTATTGATCGACGGACGAGATTCCATCGGGAAACCTGTGGTCACACATGACCGTTAGATTGGTAGGAGTAAGTAGGGTGTTAAATGCCTTATCCCTTTGTTTTATGTGTCTTCATGGGCAGCGAATAAATCAGGACCATAGATCTCGAATGTCCATGGTAGTATCTGGACCGTTGATTTTTCCACGTCCAGGGAGTCATGGAAGAATGCACGGTTAGGAACCAATCTGAGCCATCATATCTCGGCTGGAAAACCCGACAGCCGTTGGATCTGTCAGGAGTTACCCAAGGGTTAAACCCCCAGTGGATAGAGATGAAATCCCCAGGATAGATCTGGACCGTCTGAATAATGGAGGCCACGTGTCGTGAGATTACCCATTTCGAGAAATCGGGAATCACGAACTTGGGAGTCCTGGTGATGAGAGTTTGGGGCTTTCCATGGTGGAAACCCCAGGATAGATCTGGACCGTATGAATAATGGAGGCCACGAGTCGTGAGATTACCCATTTTGGGAAATCAGGAATCACGAAATCAGGAGTCTTGGTGACGAGAGTTCAGGACTTTCCATGGTGAAAACCCCAGGATAGATCTGGACCGTCTGAATAACGGAGGCCACGTGTCGTGATATTACCCATTTCGGGAAATCGGGAATCACAAACTCGGGAGTCCTGCTGACAAGATTTCAGGACTTTCCATGGTGGAAACCCCAGGATAGATCTGGACCACCCGATCTCGGGAGGCCACGTGTCATAAGATTACCCATTTTGGGAAATCGAGGATTGGGGATTCGGGAGTTCCATTGACAAGAGGTCGAGCTCTTGCCTTGATAAATCCCGATGGAAATAAAAATATGGTCATATGAGAAGAGGTCATATCGACCAAGGCATATCCCAGGGGGGATAATTGCCAAACAAGGCATGTTCGAGACTTCAACATTTCGGTACTCGGGACACCGAAGGGCATGCTTCCATGTGCCAACAAATCTCGAAATTAAGACTTGCAAACCCCCATCTGTTAGTATGAGGGTTAAGTATCGATCAACGGATGAGATCCTTTCAGAGGATCCAGAATCTATGACACCTGTATATGTGGGGGGGGGGCAAGGAATGCAAAGGATAGTTCTTCAACCCCTCTCAACCTTTACAAGCCATGAACAAACAGGATCCTTTCGGAGGATCCAGGGTCTAGGATGACCGTGAGATGTGAGGAAGAGATGTTGGCTTTAAGTTGGGGCATGAATGCACATTAAGGTAAGTAACGAGAAGATCTAGATGGCCAGAGTCCACCCGCCC
>ML791440.1:311979-337105 GCA_009831015.1 Picea engelmannii
TGGGGAGCACCAGTCCTGTTTGTGAAAAAGAAGGATGGCACCCTTAGACTGTGTATAGATTATAGACAACTCAATAAAGTAACCATAAAGAACAAGTACCCCTTGCCCAAGATTGATGATCTATTCGATCAGTTGGGGGGTGCGTCTATTTTCTCAAAGATTGACTTGAGGTTGGGATACCATCAAGTCCGAATCAAGGGTGAAGACATCCATAAAACCTCTTTCCGAACAAAGTATGGTCACTATGAGTTTATGGTAGTGCCATTTGGGTTAACCAATGCCCCTGCCACTTTCATGTGCTTAATGAACAATGTACTCAGTAAATTTTTAGATAAATTTGTACTAGTTTTTATTGAAGACATATTAATCTACTCTAAGAATAGAGAAGAACGTGAAGAGCATCTTAGACTTGTGCTGCAAGTGCTAAGAGAGCATCAACCCTATGCTAAATTCAACAAATGTGACTTCTTTTAGAAGCAAATACATTACTTGGGACATGTTATGTTCAAGGAAGGGGTAGCAGTAGATCCTGACAAGATCAGGTCTATCATGGAATGGCCTACCCCAAAGGATGTCTCAGACATCAGATCCTTTATGGGATTAGCGGGATACTATAGGAGATTTATAAAAGGATTCTCCAAGATTGGTTGTCCAATCACTGCCCTCCAGAAGAAGGGGACAAAATTCCTGTGGACACAACAATGTGAAGAAATATTTCAAACCCTGAAACATCTACTGACCCATGCACCCGTGTTGAAAATCACTGACCCAGAATATGACTTCCTTGTGTGCACAGATGCATGTAAAGAAGGGCTCAAAGGAGTCCTTATGCAGAAAGGAAGTGTGATCTGCTATGAATCCTGAAAATTGAACGAACATGAATTCAACTATGTGACTCATGATCTAGAACTGGCTGTCATAGTGCATGCCTTTAAAATGTGGAGGCATTACCTCTTGGGAAGAAAATTTGTACTTATGACAAATCACTGTGGATTGCGGTATTTGTTTGACCAACCAAAGCTCAATGCTAGACAAGCTAGATGGATGGCCCTCCTTAGCGAATTTGATTTTGAAATCAAACACATCAAAGGGAAGGAAAATAGGGTGTTCGATGCCCTTAGCAGAAGCATGAAAAGAATTCACTCGGCAGCGGTGAGTACCTACGAGACATATGTCAAGAACATAGTCATAAATGCACAAGAAACAGATCCCTTTGTTCAGCCTGTGACCCTATACCTATAGCAAGGACACTCTGGAGTAAAATATGAAGGCTACCAGATGACCGAAGGAGGTCTGCTCACTTACAGAGATAAACTGTACATTCCAAATTGTGACAACTTGAAGAGGTTCATTATGGATGAGCTACATAAAAGACCATACACTGGTCACCCAGGATACCAGAAAATGATCATTTCCACCCGGAAACAATTTTATTGGCCTGGATTGAAGAAAGACATAGCCAAATATTTGGCCCAATGCATAGAGTGCCAACAGGTTAAAGTAGAACATCGACACCCAACATGACTATTACACCCTTTACCCATCCAAGAATGGAAATGGGAAACCATCTCCATGGATTTTATCACTGGATTGTCAACTTCAACCAAACAGAATGATGCCATTATGGTAGTGGTGGATAAACTGAGAAAGTCTTCTCATTTCATCCCTGTCAAATCAACCTGCAAGGCGATAGATATCGCCCAGGTATTCATGAAAGAGGTATTCCGACTGCACGGTATGCCGAAAGAGATAGTGTCTAACAGAGACACAAAATTTGCTTCCAATTTTTGGAAATCAATGATGGCTAGTTTAGAGACCAAATTGTTGTTTAGCACCGCCTATCACCCTCAAACCAATGGACAGACAAAAAGAGTGAATAATATATTAGAGGATATGTTAAGAATGCATGTAATGCATCAACCCAGGAAATGGGAAGACTACCTGCCATTGGTAGAATTCGCCTACAACAACGGCTACCAAGCATCCTTTAAGATGAGTCCCTTCAAGATCCTCTATGGTAGGTCGTGTAATACTCCAGTCAGCTAGAGTAATCCTATAAATAGGATTTCTTTTGGACCCGACATGTTGAAAGAAATAGAACAACAAGTGACTCAGATAAAACAAAATCTGAAGGTCGCTCAGAACCGACAGAAAATTTATGCTGATCAAAAGAGAACTCCAAGAGAGTTCAAAATGGGAGACCATGTATATCTCAGAATTAAGCCCAGAAGGAGTTCCCTAAAAATGGGAGCATGTGCCAAGTTGGCACCCCGGTATTGTGGACCCTTTGAGGTTCTAGATAGAGTGGGACCTGTAGCCTATAGGCTAGCACTTCCTCCCACAGTAAAAATACATAATGTTTTCCATGTTTCATTATTGAAGAAATATGTACATGATGCTAATCATATAATTGACTGGTCTGTGATCCAGGTGGAACCGGAGGGATAATTTCTACCATAACCCAAATGAATATTGGACCGAAAGGAAACCCCACTCTGGAATTGAACCATTGCACATGTAAAGGTGCAGTGGAGACATTTTGGCCTAGATAAGGCAACATGGGAAATGGAGCATGCCATGAGACAGGCATATCCAATTTTGTTTACTTCTGTACATACAATTCATGTTAAAAGATAAGAACATTGAGGACGATGTTCCTTTAAGGGGGAGGGAATTGTAACACCCTGTTTCCCCCAGTTTGTAAAATTAACTAGACTGGCCAGAACTATGGAAAACTCATGAATGTGAATATGTGATGTGAATGGACCTTGTGGAAAAGGTCAATGAATGTGAATAACATTATGAATTTATATTGCAAGACTGTTGAGAGGGGATGTGCTGAAAAAGAGACCACGATGGCGGTGGAAGGCACCTGGAAAGGTGGTGTTAACTTCCACCGAGAATTAATACCGTATTTGGACTTCACTGGCCCAGAGAACCAAAAGAGGCTCACTGGCCCCGAATTAAATGTTTCGCAGGCTGGTAAGTAGATGGATCCTCAGGAATTAATGAGGGGTCGGGAGGTGAACCGCTCATCCCTAGAGCCATAATGACTGACCAATGTGAGGGAAATTGTGCCACACGCAACCTTGCAAGAGGATAAGGCGTGGGGTAGAAGCGATTGGGGGAAGATGCAAGGGGAGGAAGACAACTCTTGAAATATGCAGAGTGAGTGACAACAGAGAGAAAGGAGAGAAACCTTTGCTTCTGGTCACTGGTAGACAGAGACACAGTCTCACAACATCGTTGTCTCAGCTCGAGGGTGGCTAGCGGTAAATCCGTTGGGAGTCGTTGAGCCTATGGTTGGGTGGAAACGAGCACCCCTATAAACAGTTGCATAACCCCTGGTGTTATTTATGATAAGTGTTTTTCCTCTGGCATCTTGAAATATATATTTATTCTGACATTTATGTTTATAAGCTGTGAAATGGTGAATGATTCCAGAGTAAGAATGTCTGTATGGTGTTTTGATCAATACTCGTAGATGCATGTTTATAATGGAAAGACTACGTATGGCTTATGTCTTCATAAATCACTAATTATATGCTTACCGACCTAATTCAGACTGCATGTCTGATTTGTGGGAGAAAGGTACCCTTATATGCCTCAGATAGTACCCTAGGTAAAAACCTCCCCATAAAGATACCCTCCTTGACAAGCCCATCAAGAACCGGGAAAGAGAATATGAAGGCGTAAGGCCTTAGTAACCCTACATGAGGAGGAACGATCCTCTTGAAAACCCGAGATGGCAGCATAAGGATGAATTATCGAACTGACGAATGAGATCCCATCGGGAGATCTGTGGTCACTCATGACCGTCAGATCGGAAGAAGAAGATGGAGTGTTAAGTGCCTTAACCCTGATAGGTATTGATTGACAGACGAGATTCCATCGAGAAACCTATGGTCACGCATGACCGTTGGATTGGTAGGAGTAAGTAGAGTGTTAAATGCCTTACCCCTTTGTTTTATGTGTCTTCATGGGCAATGAAGAAATTGGGACTATAGATCTCCAAGGTCCATGGGAGTATCTGGACCATTGATTTTTCCACGTCCAGGGAGTCGTGGAAGAATGCATGGGTAGGAACCAATCTGAGTCGTCAGATCTCGGCTGGAAAACCCAACAATCGTTGGATATGTCAGGAATTACCCAAGGGTTAAACATCCAGTGGATAGGGGTGAAAGCCTCGGGATAGATCTGGACCATCCGAATAACGGAGGCCACGTGTCGTGAGATTACCCATTTCGGGAAATTGAGAATCGCAAACTCGGGAGTCCTGGTGACGAGAGTTCGGGACTTTCCATGGTGAAAACCCTGGGGTAGATCTGGACCATCCGAATAACAGAGGCCATGAGTCGTGACATTACCCATTTCAGGAAATCGGGAATCATGAACTCGGGAGTCTTGGTGATGAGATTTCAGGACTTTCCATGGTGAAAACCCCTGGATAAATCTGGACCATCCGAATAATGGAGGCCACGTGTCGTGAGATTACCCATTTCGGGAAATCGAGAATCGAAAACTTGGGAGTCCTGGTGACGAGAGTTTGGGACTTTCCATGGTGCAAACTCTAGGATAGATCTAGATCACCCGATCTCGAGAGGCCACGTGTCATAAGATTACCCATTTCGGGAAATCGGGGATCGGGGATTCGGGAGTTTCGTTGACAATAGGTCGGGCTCTCGCCTTGATAAATCCCGATGGAAATAAAACTGTGGTCATATGAGAAGAGGTCATATCGACCAAGGCGTAGCCTAGGGGGGCTAATTTCCAAACGAGGCATGTTCGACACTTCGGCATTTCGGTACTCGGGACACCGAAGGGCATGCTTCCCTGTGCCAACAAATCCCAAAATTAAGACTTGCAAACCCCCGTCTGTTAGTATGAGGGTTAAGTATCGATCAACGGATGAGATCCTTTTGGAGGATCTAGAGTCTNGGGGGGGGGGGGGGGGAGCAATGGAAAGGATAGTTCCTCAACCCCTCTCAACCTTTACAAGCGATGAATGAACAAGATCCTTTCGGAGGATCCAGGGTTTGGGATGACTGTGAGATGTGAGGAAGAGATGTCGGCTTTAAGATGGGGCGTGAATGCGCATTAGGGTAAGTAACAAGTAGATCTGGACAACCAGAGTCCACCCGCCCAGATCTACGGCTGAGGTTTCATTCTGAAGCCCCCTTGCTATTTTTCCTTTAGCGGTGGGGGTGGGGTCTGGAATCGGACGTGCAACTCTCAAACGGTTGAGATTAATTCACCTTGATCAACGGTGCTCAGGTGAATTCCGGACCCCCCTTTCCATTTTGCCTTTAATGGGGGAGGGAGGGGGGGTCCGGAATAGTGTGGCGTGTGAAGTGGGCCCCCCTCCTATCCTGTCAACTACCATGTCGCATTTCCCCCTCTGCCACCTGTACTCCACTTAACCGTGCGACGGGCCCTGTTCTCATTGGTTGTTCTCTAGCCCTGTTGGGATTCGTCCCTATTGGCCGATTGCCAACCCTGTCGAGGTTCGGTGGTTGTAGAGTCGAATGATTCGACACCCCTGTAGTGTCGAGGCGTGAAATACAAAGAGGCACCGTGATTATTTGAACTATGATCATGACCCGTGATCACATGGGAACAGAGAGAGATAAAAATCTAGCTTGCGCTAGGCCTCCGTAGGTAATTTGGGGGATCTGATTCAGTAGAAATCAATGAAAAATTTGATTGAGGTAGTGGGTATGTGAGAAATAGCAACCATCTACAAACTCTCCCTTCCAATGAAAGTTTGTTAACTAGATATTTTAATGCAAAATGATCAGTAAAGAACTTAAAATGAGAATCTAACAAATACTATCTAAACTTCTACAAAGTGTAAATCATAGCTAAACACTCCCTTTCTTTCATTGTATAATTTCTCTCAGCTTGCAACAACTTCCTGCTCACAATATATATAGGATTATCCATGGCTCCATATCTTGGTTGCGTTAAGATAGCTCCCAAGGAAATACCTGAAGCATCTACATGGACGTGAAATTTGTTTTCCCAATTTGGAAATATCAGAATAGGTGTTGTGTTGAGATTCTTCTTTAGGGTCTCGAACGCTTTATCACATTCTGGTGTCCATTGGAACACTTTGGCCTTCTTTAGTATATTTTCCAGCGATGTAGTGTTATTTTCAAATCTTCTGATGAACCTGCAGTAGTACCCTGTGTGTCCCAGCGTGGAGTACAACTTCTTAGCACTCGTAGGTGGTGGCATGTTCACAATAACCACAACTTTGGCTAGGTCTACTAGTACTCCCTCTCGGCATACTATGTGTCCCAACAAATTTCCATGTGGCACACAAATTATACACTTTATGAGGTTCAACAATATCTGCAATTCCCTACATCTATCAAACATCAGACGTAGTAGCGCTACATGTTCCTTGAGTAGGCTATATACCGTCCAATCATTCAGATAAACTTCTATAAACTTGTGAATAAATTCTCGGAAAGTTGCTATCACAATCCTAGAGAAAACTATAGGGTCATTCTTTAGGCCGAATGGCATCACATTGTATGCAAATGACCCCCATTTTGTTATGAATGTGGTCTTCTTTTTGTCCTCTTCAACAATACTTACTTGGTGATACCCCAAAAATCCATCTATAAATAAGTAAGATTCTTTCCCCACAACTTGTTCTAGAACCTCATCAGTAAAAGGTGTTGGAAAAGGATCATGCACACAAGAAGAGTTAAGGCTTATGTAGTCTACACATGCCCTAATATCCTTTGTACCTTTCTTTCTCTAGATGACTATTGGGCTGATCCATTCTACTTCTTCCACTGCAAAAATAAGTCCAGCTTACAACATCTTATCTATTTCCCTCTTAACCCTCTCTTTCACTCTAGGGTTAAGGCAGTATGGTCTATGCCTCATAGGCTTTGATCCTAGTTTTAATTCAATTTTCATCTCTCCCAAAACTCCTTTGATCCCTTTTAACTCTGAAAATGTCTTTGGGAACAAATCCTCATATTCCCGTAACAAACTCTGTATGTCTTGGCTAGTTTTATCATCCTAGTAATCTCCCACCATAGCTATTTTAGGTTGCTCTATGGTCCCTATATTGACTTTGTGCAACTTCAGTGAGTGATTATAAGAACCATCAGTCTGACTTGGTATGATGTTCTGGATTTCTCTATTCTCTTCTATCTCTTTAATGGCTAACTTTCTCATTTCTTCTAAATCATCTAGGATTTCCAAATCCTTCTCAATATTATAGAATTCTATAGGCCTCTTGTCTAAATTTAGGTGAATATTAGTCTGAAGTTCTCGGCTATTCTTTGCACATACCACTAGTTCTAATTTTTTATTACTATTGTCTGTAAAAATAAATTCTTTAATTATTTGCAGGACTAGTTCAATCTCAATGTACTTACTTGTAAACGAGAAGTCCTTGCAAAAGTGATTTTCCAACGTTTGTCAGTCGTTGGTTTGTCTTTTGGTTTCTTCATGCATGAACCAATCTTTCAGGATTGGACCTAGTGAGTGGGGAAATACTTGAACCCAAAAGCGAGATGGTATTTCCAGAACCTGCCATTGTGTCACACATTGTTCAATATGTGCTTTAGGATCATAATCTGCGTTGAACAGTTGTGCAACTTGGAAATCCATCTACATATTTGATTCCATCGTCTCCTTATATTGAAATATATATTTGATATCTTTCTTCACATCGTCCCAATTTTTAGTAAGTCTTTGTGATTGACCCACCATCTGGCAGGAGTGTCCTAGAGGAATAAATCCAATACTGAGATCCTTTAATCATCCACTACCTTTTCTTCCATGCTGAGCAGAAAACTGTCAAGTCCTGAGGTACCATCATATATTGGGTGTTCTCTGACCTCGGTTCCAACCCATCTAGTTTCCCTGACAGTTGCGCATCTCCTTGAAAATATTTCGTATGATCCTTGATGCCAACTTTCAAATGCTAGTTCTGAATCTTCATCCGCTGATTGTATACTCCTCCAACTTACTGACCCATCAAAAATAGGATTTATGTAATCTTCTCTTGTTCCTGTTGTTATAGTGTACAACTGATCCAAGTCTTCTCCCTCCATATTGTTGTCTATTGGTTCTATATATCGGGAGCCTACATACAGATCCAAGGGTTGAACTACTTTGGATTTTTCTACCTCAAATGTCATAGTGTCTTTCTTTAGGTCAATCACTGCATAGTTTTCATAGGCCCAATCAATACCAAGTTGGGCATGTTATTGGACTAATCGGTAAGTGCGAACAAAAACAAATCTTCCTAACTTCCATGGGAAGCTAGAACAAAACAAGATAGAATACACACTTCACCTTAGATTTCATGGTCATATAAACTAGTATAGAGAGGTACAAGTGACATACCTTTTAAAAGATGCTTGATCCTCGCTAGTGTCATCCTTGTAGCTCTTTATTTGAGTTTTCGAGATGGTGAATCTGTTTTAAGAAGCACAAAACAACAAAGAGAGAGAGAACAAAGATGTATAAGATCAAGGAGTTGTACAATAACAATTAAGACACCTTTATAGGGAAGAAATGTATTGTTGCATTATATTAAATGGAAAGTGGAGAATACAACCTATGCCTTGATGTGACAAGATCCCTTTCCATGGCTCTTTTCTCCAACACACACACCTTTTCTCCAATTCCTTTGATGAACAAGATCCACAATATGACTTAGAGAACTAAAGCAAATATCTTAAGAAAAATATGTAGTAGAACTCTTCATGCATATGCAAGCCCTTGAAAACCTTAGCCTATTCAACCTTATCCTTTTCCATGAGAGATCCCTCTTTATATAGTGTGAAAGTGAGATGGATGAGGGGATTAGGATGATCCCAATAAATCAGAGAAGCGAGTGAGATCCAAACCGATAGGAGGCCACCTCATCTTCTAGGATATTCCCTTCTAGAACATTCATGAATTTTGACTTTTATTGTGCATAATCATCGTCGCAGCCTATGCACAAGAAGCCCGCAATGACGTCACATTCCAGTTTTAGTGCAGAGTGCAATGACCTTCCTTGTTATAGTTTTTTTAAGAGGAAAAGAAAACCACTTTTGTCATGCGGAAAGTCTCTCTTAATATTTTCAGGGAATATGAGAACATGTTGTCAGTTGATCACTGAGGTGACCAAAATAATGTGCAACATGATAGGATAAGGGTCCTTATCCCCCATGATTTCGATCACTTCAAAATCAGCTATAGTCTTCACTCCTGCAACATCTATTTCCACATTCTCCAGTCTTCCTATTGGGAAAATACAATACTGGTTGGCCATTCTTAGCTGAATTGGGGAATATGTCAACTGGGGTTTTCCTAAGGCTTCCCAATTCTTTTTAGGAGGTATGTTAACATTAGATCCTAGATCTAGCATAACATTCTTAATCTGAAATTCATCTAGCTGGGATTTTAATCTAAACTCTTTTCTAATGTACTTTCCTTCTCTGCACTCTAGTACTCTTTTCAGGAAGATTAGTCCTTATTCTTGCTTATGTAGGTTCTTCATTCCCTCAAACTAAGTATAGCGAATTGCACAACTTTTTATTAATTTTTCATTAGCAATAATATCATAAAATAACTGAAACCAAAGGTCAACTACATTTTGTGGTTTCTCAAGTTGTCTCATCGAGGCTACAGGGTTTCTGGGTGCAGGCAGTGAAGTAGGGACTTGCGAAATATTAGGGTAAACAATAGGTTGAGGGGGTTTCTCTTGCATCTCAGGGATAAGGATGTTCTGAAATACTTCTATGGAATTTTTAAAGAAAAACTTTTATTTCAGAGGGTCATACCTGTCTTCTTTAAGTGTTTCTTTCTGGATCTGAGGTAGATTATCAGCATCAACTTCAGTCTTTTCCCCTCCTCTAGTGACGATATTAAGGTTGGGAATTTTTCCTCGAATAACTCTCTTTATTTTTGAACTGATGAGGTTATTTCCTCATTGACGTACTCAATCTTCCCATTTTTCAATTAGTTATAGGCAGTCTTCAATTGTGTGCCCATTGGTTCTGCAGTGAGAGCACCATGGTTTCCTTGGATGAGAACAGTCTCTAGCCATATGGCCTTTCTCATCATAGTTGTAGCATCTTCTTGGTCCTCTTCCCCTGGTTCTTCCTCCTCTGAAGTCTCCTCTGGCTACACCTCCTCGACCTCTTCCCAGTCCCTGAGGGGTTTAATTCACCCTGAATGTCATTCGATCCAACCTGTCCATAAGTGCATCTAATGCTCTACATTGATTGGTAGTATGTGTGGTAGATGCACAAAACTCACAATGTATAGTATTTGGTATTGTTGAATACTTCTGAATAATGGGGCACTGTCACGACCCATGCCCATGGATTCGACAAATCTTGCAATACCCAATTGTTGGCGCTGCTTGGTTACCTGGAAAAGCATGATATGGGGTGGGGTTATGGAATGGTAAATTCACAGATACTTGTGCAACTCCTCCTGTGGGTCCTGGTGAGGGTCCCATAAGATTCTGAGGAGGCCTCATTCCCCTCATTCGTAAACATTCATTCACCAGATGCCCTTTTGTGTAACATTTGGTACACCAAACCTGTGGTTGTCCTACTCTAGGTATCGTCAATTCTTGAATCTTTCCTGTAAGCGTTGATATTATCCCTTGTAGTTGCACCAAATTTGCATCGGTTGGGGGTCTGGTCACTTTCAGGGTCCCCAGATATCCTGCCATGGATTCAATCTTCATTGATTGTTCCAAGGCATATGTCAAAGTGGTTATCCATTGTTGCATTAATGGAATCTGTGTCATAGGTAGCAATCCCTGAATATACCATTCCATTTTATGTTCCTCATTAATTGGATGCACTAACCTTCCTATAGCATCTTTAAAATTTTGGCTATATTCCCAGGATGATTCACCTTCCCTTTGTTGAATCTTGAGCAACTCAGACAGAGCTTGTTGTTCTAACTGAGGTAGCTTAAACTCTGTTATAAACCTTGTCCATACCTGGTCAAGTGTGAATGCTTGACCTTGCATTCTCGACACTCCTGGATCAATAACCTTAATGTACCATTTGAGAATATGGCCTCTCAAGATAGTCTAGAACTCAACCTATTTATTCGCATATGGAGTCCCTATGGACCTCCAGATTGCTTCACATAAGAACCAATGTTGCTCAACATCTTTGTCTCCTTTACCCCAGAATTCTAGGTATCGATCAATCGAACCTCCCGCATGACCAACCATTGTTGATCTCAATGATCCTATCAAAATGAAACCTAACAGTCCTGGTTGTGATCTACCAGGGGAAACAAATATCCTCCTTGTACTCGCACTTCCCAGTTGTGATTGACTAACTAGCTGTACTGGAACAGAATTAGCATAAGAAGGTAGTATCGAATTTACCAATTGTATAGAAGACACTTGGGGTATGGGTGATTCAAGGTTGGNCTGGCCTCGGGGGGGGGTTCTTTGATCTGGGGGGTCTCGTTCTCTTCCTCTGGAGTGGTCTCTTCAGTCGGATTCCCGATCTTTCCTAGCATCAGGGTTGAATCTTCTCTTTCCTCTTCAACATCCATGTTGGCTTCCTTATCCCTTGCTTCTACACCTTCTCCTTCTTGTCCACCCTCCTAGGGACTTCTTTCTCTCTGCGCTTCTCTCTCACTTAGTCTTTGACTGGCCAGTATTTCATATATTCTCATCTTTCGCAACTCTTCCATCTGTCTTTCCTCTACTTCTCCTGGTCCAACTTCTTTCTGCAACTTCTCAAACTATTTTGTTTCTTTCTTTATCTTACAACGCCACCTCTTCTCAACTATGGTGGCTCTTTTCAAGGCTAAATCGTGTCTTGAGTCCATGTTTTGTTGTTTCCCCCATTTTTCAAAGAACCATCTCCCATCTCTCAATCCATGACTCCATCCCAAAATCGCCCTACCCCAAGCGAGGATGTTTACACTGCCATCTCAATTGGGGACATAGTCAGCATCCCCTCTTCCATCAAGAAAACCTTAATCCACTGGGGTATTTCTCTCAATAGTCTTCCCCTTGTGTCTTTCTTGAAATCCGCTTCTTCTCATGAAAAAGATCGGTGATTCTCAGCTGGAAACTCAATAATGTATCCTTCTAATGTGGTATTGACCCATAAATCAATTGCTCATGTAACCAAACGATCTAGCCAATCAAGTGTTGCAATATTTTATGTATCCCAAGTACAGGTCCTCTTGACTCGTTCTTGGAATTCTGGATTTTCTTGGAGCCTATCTATCTAGTGGAAAAGTTCTTCCAGGAAATTAACCCAAAATGACTCGTACTGGTCGCTTGATCTTTTTGAGTAAAAGACTACCTCCTGAGTATCTTTCACAAATTTTATTCTCGGCTCTTCTTCTTTCCATATGAAGGCATCACAATTTCTCTCCCACCATTGGTGAATATTAGATCTATGAATCCACGGAAGAATCCTCCCTACAAGTTCCCTTTTAACGCAGATCCTGACAACAAAACCATTTTTTTGGCATGGAATTGATCATACCAGGGTCCTTCTCAGGTTACCAATAAAAGGTATCGTATAATATAGAGAGATGCAATTGTCATCTCCTCCAAAGAGAATAAATCTCACTCGAAGTGAAACCAAGACAAAAGGATAGGGAAGGGAAAGGAGATTACTTAGGTCGGTTCCCAGAATCTTCAAGATTCACCATGATCTTGTGCAAGACATGCTAACTACAGAACAAATCTGAGCTCGTACACGTAGGAACTGAATCTACTTAGGTTGTGAAAAGCATTCATACACAGAAACATTATATGGAACTTATGAAGAATAAAGAAGTACTGTAAAGATACAACGCACAAGCATGAACACATAATGACACAACATATTTCAAAATTTTGGATCCTTCTTTATATATTATCATTATATCTAATCAGATACAACCTTAGAGATACAAAATAATTCTTTTTTAAAGACTTCTAGCTCCAGACTCATGTCACAGATCTCTGTTTACCCAAAACTGTATATGGATTACATTTATAGAACTAAAACCCAACCTATCAACAATAACAACAACAATAAGAACAACCTGAACCCCTTTACAATCATATACATCTCATATATATAAACTGATTAGGATCTTTTGTCTTTGGTCTCTCATGCTTTATTGTTTTGTTGCAACTAATTTTTCCTTGTTGGCGTTGCGCTGTCTTTTTCCGCAACCGATTTCTGTTACTTTTCCTCACTCTTTTGTCCATATTCTTATGTATCTTATGCAACTCATGCTAAGCCAAAACTAGGACTCTAATCCTTCTTGCTCAGCTTCAAGTCCAAAAACAAAGGGCCCAACAGGGCTACTATTCGCACTCTATTTTCCATGGCAACAAAAAATGGATGGAAAATCCATCCAATGGATGTGAAGAAGGATTTCTTGAATGAAGACTTCAAAGACAATGTGTTCATGTCTTAACGAGAAGGATTTGTTGTGAAGGGATAGGAACACAATGTATGAAAT
This sequence comes from Picea engelmannii, assembly GCA_009831015.1. Taxonomy (NCBI): domain Eukaryota; kingdom Viridiplantae; phylum Streptophyta; class Pinopsida; order Pinales; family Pinaceae; genus Picea; species Picea engelmannii. The sequence goes on from ML791440.1 coordinate 325,456, forward strand.
CTCATCAAATCCTTATATGGCTTGAGACAAGCACCATGAGCATGGTATGAAAAGTTAATTGAGCATCTTCTGAAATTGAATTTCGAGAATTTTAATCTTGACAATGCAACTTTGTTTGTCAAGAAAGTTGGAAAAAATGTTGTATATCTTGGCGTATATGTAGATGATCTATTGATAACTGGGAACAATGAGACCTAAATTGCATCCATAAAGAAAGATTTGAATAAGGGCTTCAAGATGATAGATTTGGGACATCTTCACTACTATTTGGGCATTGAGGTGATTCAAAATCCAAGGTACATATTCATCTTCCAGAAGAAGTACATTGGAGAACTATTGAACAAATTTGGCATGGCTAAGTGAAATCCAGTTTCTACTCCAATGGAACAAAATTTGAAACTCACATCAAAAGAAGGTAATGAATTTGAGGATGCAACCAAGTATAGACATCTTGTGGGAAGTCTTATCTATCTTACTACTGTAACACCCTATTTTCCCCTGTCTGTAAATATAACTTTATTGGCCAGGAACTATGGCAACCTGAAAGTGTGAATGTTTGATTTGGTGGACCTTTGTATAAAGGTTGATGAATGTAAATCCTATTATTTTAATAGATAATGGAAACGTGTTGCATGATTGCTGAGAAGGGGATGTTATAAGAGATACCACAATTGCTAATGAAAATACGATGGAGGGGACCTAGAATGGTTGCGTTAACCTCCACCAAACCAGTACTATGTTGGTTTTAATTTCTCTAGATCAGAACAACCCTCTAACCCAAAATGAATTACATTCAGGATGGTAGGTGGGAAGGCCTCCTCAAGAGTTAATGAGGGATGGGGTAGACCTCCCATCTGTAAGGCTTCTTGACCTAACTGCAGACTAAGGATTCAAGCTACACGCAATCTTGTTGAGAAAGGAAAGAAAGGAAGCGTGGTGTGGGAAGAGAGGACCTGCGAAGAATGAAGAGACGAGAGAGGAAAATCTCAGGTCTGAGGAAGGATTGAAAATGAAAAGTGAGTTTTGATCACAGAAAATAGAGACTGAGTCAGGAGAAGGAGAGTAACCTTTGTCCTCCTCTATTCCTATATAAGGCGAAGGAAAATAACCTTCGTCCCTAGCTTCCATTGAGCTAGATCATGGCCTAATCTCGGGGGTGGTTAGTGATAAATCCATTGGGAGTGACTGAGCCTATGGTTGGGTGGAAACAAGCACCCCTCTCAACAGTCACATCATGCCTTATGGTTCTGATAAGTGTTTTTATGCCTTGTGCTTTGAATTGGAAATAATGAATGCATGGCTTGTATTTATATGCCTATAATGGTTTCTTTTTTGAATGATTAAGTTAGAAGTATGCATTTGTTCCTTCCAAACTTTCATATCTTCTTGATTTCCTTATGCTCTAGCTTAATTCCTCGGAAGCACTTTCCTAGAGAATTTTGTCACCGTCCTAGAGTTGCGTGAGTACTTCCCTGATTGCGGAGGTTGAACCACGAAATCATTGTGAGGATGGAGTCTAATAATCTCAGGAGAGGTAGTGCAGGTATGCACTGAGTCTCTGCAAGGTGGGCAGAGACCAAGACCATCTTAAGTCCTAGAGTTGAGGAATGAACGTAAGGAGTGTGCAAAAGAATGCTTCCAAGCATTACGTTCAAGAGAAAGAGTGAAAAAATCTTAATTCCTCTAGAGCCAACAAAGCTCAGGAAGAATAGTGAGGTTCAAGTATCTAAAGGGAATATCCTTTCGTTTAGAAGATGAACGAATGATGTCCATTTGGGAGGATCCAGTGTCTGTCACGACCGTTAGATTTGAAGAAGGGGCACATGCATTAATTCCTTGACTCCTTCAATCTTCGCAAATTCGCACATCGAGAGATTCACACGTTGGCACGACTAAACTCCTGAAACTCGAAGTTGCGATGTGATATGGACCATAGATCTAGGATCTATCAAGACCCTCCTTGACTATTGAATTGGCGAGATCGAGGATTCTCACTTCGAGATATTCGCACATTGGTACGACTAAACTCCTGAAACCCGAAGTTGCGATGTGATCTGGACCGTAGATCTAGGATCTATCAGGACCCTCCTTGACCGTCGAATTGGCGAGATTGCGGATCCACACATTGGCGCAACTAAACTCTTGAAACCCAAATTTGCAATGTGATCTAGACCGTAGATATAAGGATCTATAGAGACCATCCTTGACCATTGGATTGGCAAGATAGAGGATTCTCACATTGGGAAATCCACTCGTTGGTGTGACTAAACTTCTGAAACCCGAAGTTGTGATGTGATCTGGACTGTTGTATCAAGGAAGGTCATGGACGGTCAATCTGATGCGATAATATTAACGCAAGAGTATGTGGGAATTTGAAATCCCCTAAGAACTAAGCTCGGAAGAGATAAGCTCTATTTAAGAGTGTTGATGAGGTCCAAGAGGTGAACTTGTTTCAATTTCGTAAGCTTTGGAAGGAAAGCAGAAGTAGAGACCCATATATCAGGTCTCAAGGAGGTAGATTGAGGGATGAGGCCTTTGGAACATCTAAAATCTTCCAAGTCAGGGAAGAAAGTGAAAGCTCAGGAGGAGGAGTAGCAGTGACCGTTGGATCAAGCACTGAGAGAGATTTGGACCATGGGAATTCACGTCCAAACAATTAGAAGAGCGCGTAGGAGGAGATCGGATCTAGGTCGTCATATATGAGTGCGAGGACCAACAGTATTTGGATCTAGGAAAGGTGCACGAGGGTTAAACCCTTCGAAAGTATACATGAGAATGTAATTTTCCAAGTCCCGAAGTTCTAAAATCATCAGAACCATCCATTGTCAGGGTAGACAGATGGCAGTTTTTATAACCCTAAATTGCACCTGACATGCATACCTGGCATCAAGCCATCTAAATTTCTATCTTTACCAAGCCATTGTTGAAAAAATCTTCTAAAAACCATCATTTTGAAGGTGTATGTGCCCTGCACCATTACTGCCCACGTACACACGCTTGTTGAGCCACTACAGCCCGCGTACACTCACGGAATATCACAAAATCTGGAAAATTGCATTGGATACTAGTTTTCGGGCCATTACTTAACTGTTTGAATGACCATAGCCAGTCACCCCAGCCATTACTATCCCTTTTGGCCTATAAAATAAGGGGTTGGGATCCCATTGCAAAAGGGAAGCACAAGATCAAATAAAATCTACCCATTTTATCAATCCCCCTTTGCCCCAATTGCAAATCCCTTACCATTTTCCTAAGAGAGAACTGAAGAGGAGAAGAAGACGTGGAAGCATTTGGTTCATGGTGAAGAGGAGCCCAGGACCAAGTTCGAGGAGCAGTGTCAGTCTCATGTTGTAAGTGACTTTGTGAGATTAATATAAAGAAGTATTTTTTCCGTCCTGCCAAATGTTGTCTTAAACTTATATGATTTGTTTATATTTCTTGTTTATGATGTCTAACCCACTAATCCATATGTAGAATGCATGCTTGTAGTTTCTTGTTTTTCTTTTGATGAATATAGGTCATCCTTGGAAGGAGATTTGCAGTCAGGAAACAACCAAGCACAAAGGGATCGAAACCGGACGCGGAGTTTAAGGTAGGCCTATCGGATCCCTCTCTCTCTTGTCTTTTATGTATGATTGTGGGGTCATGTTGGGATAGTGATAAAAAGTAGGAGAATTTAGATGGTTAGCTCTGCCTACACTTTAGAAACTTTAGAGCAATACATAATGGATCTACATCTCAAAATCAAAAGATATACATGTATAGTATCCATTTTTAAGAAGCCAATGACACCTGATGGTTGGAGATGAGTTCTTTAGATCTCGAGAAACAACTTCAGAATCTTCAAAACTTGGGTAGGACTATAATATGAGTGTATGAATTCACTACCCAGAGGTCTTTGACGGCTTGTCAGGAACAAACAAGAGGATCTTGATGATCAGGAATAGAACTTCATTGATTTTGAGAAAGGACTAGATTGGTCTTTCGGGGTGGTCAGGCATGAGGACAAGAGACAAACTGAAGAAGGGATGACTCAAGTTTAGTAAGACTTCCCTTGGACAAAATCACGACAAAAGATGAGGCTCAAGGAGCATGGAATTGACAAAATTTCACGATGCAAGAGGCAAAGCAAACTCTCCATATGTTTGGAAAGGTAACCAAACGGAAAAGGACACAACTCTATGTAGCGAGAACAACTTCCTAAGGTCATATTGAATCCTAGGGCTTTATGAATCAAACGAAAGGATGTGCTTTTTCCAAGGGTGACTCATTGTGTTGTCAACAAAAAGAAAATACTTTTCCCTTCCTCTTTTTGGGGTATATTTGATTTTTTTTGTCTTTTTCAATAATTTTGGGAAGCTTGAAAAAGAATAAAGAATGCTATGTTACAAAGGAGGATTGAGTGTCGCAAACATACCAGTTCCAAGTGCAAGGAACACATTGATGCTCAGAGCAAGGGGACATATGCAAGAAAAAGGACACTCAGAAAAAATCCTTCATGGGTCAAGGTGTCAAGACACAGAGGAAAAGGGCTACAAGGCTTGCATATAAGGCATGCTTCATATGGTTCATTTGAGAGCAACATGGAGCCATAATTAGGCCAAAGATGTAGGAATGGAAATGTGATTAATAAGACACAGTGATAACGTCCTTGGATGTGATTTTAACGATCCCAGAGAAGGTAAGCTCAGTGGTTTTTCATTTTTAGGGAGTCTGGAAAATGTAAAAGAAGACTCCACTGGGGTACGTTTTTCGAAGGTAGTCTAGTCGATTCGAAAAAGGGGTAGACTAGCACCAAACAAATGTCTATTCAAAATAATTTTAACGAGTGTGACAAAGACAATATCACTCGACAATCTTTTCATATTTAAGGAGTCTAAAAAGAGATTAACTATGGACTCCGTGAGGGGTGTTCTTCTTGGCAAATTTAACAAGTGTGAAGAAACAAGATCACTCAGCTATCTTTTCAATTTTAGGGAGTCTGAAAAGAGATTAAATATGGACTCCGTGGGGGGTTCCTTTTTCATAATTTTAGTCCTTCAGGCCCGAAAAAGGGTTAAATCTATACCTAAGAATACTCTTCTAGAGAAACGAGGCTCCTAAAGTATACCTTTGTTCGTACTTTTGACCATTCGGACTGAAAAAGGGGTAAATTACCGCCAGATAGACATGCCTTCAAATTTCAGTTTAGCGAGTGTGAAGGGAAACAAGATCGCTCGACAATCTTTTCATATTTAGAGGGTCTGAAAAAGGCTTAAAAGAAGACCCATTGTGTTTTGGGAGTCCCGAAGGTGAGGTCAAGAGTGATAATGAATCAATGCAAATGAGGCTCGTACTCATAATCAAGAAAAACTAATAAGGACTCTCGAACCTATAGTCACTAGCGATGGCATGAACACCAAAATGCAACCAGGATCTACCTAGGGCATCCATGTACAAGTAGGATCTACCACTAAATTACAACACTTCTAGAGAAAACGTGAGGGATCTGTGTCGCAATTCAGTGGGATTGATCCTATGGCAAAGTGAAAAAGACAACGAGGTGCAAAAAGTGGAGGTGGAATCCTATCTTACATGCACAAAGTTGGAAAAATGATCTTTTACCAAAAGACCTTAAAAACCCACCCAACTCTCAAAAAACTTCCCAATACCCAAAGTAACACTTATTGTCACATCCCCTGAGAAACTCAAGAACCATAGTAAACGATTTTCAAGCTAGAAAAAATGGCAAAAGGGTCCAAAAAAATGACAAAAAGGGGCCAAAACATATATAAATAGAAAGTTGGTAGCTCGTTATCACCATTGTAATTTGAGAATTGACCAAAAGTCAAAAAACACCCCTTTGCTGAAATAGTCGATTCTGGGAGCTTCAGTGGACGAAACAAACTTCTGTTTGGACCAAGTAAGTACATACTAACCTCCGCATTTCCATCTTCCATTTTTGCATTTCTTTTGGTTTTTTGGGGGGACCCTGACCTTTAAATAGTTTGGCCCTGCGTGTACACAGGTTGTTCCAGAACAGCCCGCGTGTACACGTGGGAAGAAGAGAAGATGCCCACATGTAAACACGACTGTCCTCAAGAAAGTCCGCGTACACCCTCAATAAGTGGGAAAAAAGGGGAATGCAAGAGTTAATTTTCCATTTCTTTGTGTTTGCAGGATGTATGTGCATTGGAGAGAGAGGGAGCATGAGGACATTGATTTTTTGGTCTCCGAGGACCCTGCTACTATCGTTGTTTTGTCACAATGAGGGTTGCTAAATTTCTTCCAGTGTTCGTTTATGAGAGCACAACCCAGGTTGCTAAATGCATTGATAGATTAGTGCAGAGGCATTCATGCTCGAGGGGAAGTCATTGACTCCAATGACTCAGGACATTTACTTCCTGGCTAGTCTCTCGAGGAGAGGGGATCCAGTCAACTTGCGCACTTTTCCCCCTAAGCCGCACAACATCGAGGAGTTGATTGGACTCCATTGCGAGGCTGGTACTGAGAAAGTAGGTTCTCAGGTGCCTACACATAATATCAACAACCTATCACTCAAAGTGATAGTTCTACTTATTGGGCAGATCACTGGATCCACAACTTTACATTAGGCTTCGTGCGCACATGCATTGTGTGGTACAGTTCTTAAATGCACAGATTTTTTACTGGAGTACCACCATGCTGGATTGCATGAAGAGACAGTTGACAGAGTGTCAGATACGGGAGCACTAAAACATCGGGTTTGGGACCATTTTTTGCTCCTTTTTCTTCGAGAGGGTACCTAGCCTTAGTCCTCAAGAGACTATACGAGGGAATGAGGCCTCTCTCCCGGCACTATGTAGATGGGCGACGTTGTTTCCGTGACAAGGTGGGGGAAGGACCATCGAGGCCATTGATGACAAATTTTTTGACTGGTGGTCACGATAGATTCTGGCAGTAGAGGACTACCCCTATGCCAGGATTAACTTTTCTAAAGATCCTGACATGCCTGTACCTCCTAGAGCGGAGAGAGGAGAGATGGGTGAGTTTTCTTTACAAAGTTATTTAAATTTTATGTCGTTTTAAATATATCATTTTTTTGTATACCATATTATCTGACACTTACGTATATTTTATGTACAGATGTGGGACCAATGCATCTAGCAGACTTCTTGAGGACTAGGTAACATCCTCGACTAGAGGTAGGAACAACTGGAGTCGCCAAACCAAAAGAAACAACAGGGGGGCCTCCAACCAAAGAGGCTGAGAGAGTATTGATATGGGTAGAGTGAAACCTTATCGTACTCACTCGTACAGTCCCTATGGCGGAGATCAAGGATCTCCCACCGTCGATGCAACCTCACGTAGTTGGGGTGCCATGGACCTGGGTCCATCTCTTTCAACATTTGGCAAACATTAGTGTTCACTATGGCAAGGCCAACAGGCCACGCCCTTAGCTAGGCTAGACTACTTACGTGCCGAGAGAACCTTTTGTATATTTTTTAGGGCATAAGTCCCGTGACTCTGCCTGGACATATTTTTGAGGCGCTTGTGCCCACCCATGTACTTTGATATTTGTAGATATATATATGGATATTTTTCATATTTTTATGTTTTATGGATTACATCTATTTTACAAATGTATTTACATGTGCGTGTGTGTGCTTTTTCTTACATGTGTGCAATATGCCAATATAATACATGATTAGCTAGAGTATCTATGATTTGATTCAATATCCTAGGAACATGGATATATGTAATGTAATCAAAACTTCGTTCTAAGAGACGTACCCTAAGGAACCGTCGATGTAGTGTAGGATCGTAAACGCAATAAACCCCATTTAACTGAGACACAACCAGCTGAGCATCTAAGTAGACTCGGAGGTGAGAGATACCATGCAACAAAGAATCACGAAACAACTCTAATACTGCACTGTATTCGATGACATTGTTTGTGGCATCACCTAAATAGATACCTCCTGAAGATACCAACTGGCCCTGAGGTGTGAAAATCACCCAAGCTGGGGAAGCAAGCCTCCGAGTGTGTCAGCTAGTGCCTTCCGTGAACCCTATGAACACCTATGATTCACTTGACATCTACCATAGTGAAAAAGATGACATCAAAAATGACACGTCCATAAAACCAAAAAGACAAAAAACTAAAAAGAGCATGTACAAGATTATACATGTGGTATAAGAAGTCACCCAAGGAGACCCACCTATGAGTAATACTTCTTGAGGTAGAGCCCATTTCTAGGCTCCGCCAAAGCATTTCCATCAAATTCCACCAGAAAATAAGTGCCCTTCTTTAGAACCTCCTTCACGATGAAAGGTCTGAACCACATAGGTTTGAACTTGCCTACCCCCAGGGGGTCCTTATCTTGGTCATAGACTAGGACAAGATCGCCTTCAAAGAAAATATGAGGACAGACAGACCAATCATACTGACACTTGAATTTTTTTTTGTGAGCCTCGTTAGCTAAGGCTACATCCCGACATTTCTCATCGAGCTGCTCAAGATATAATAAACGCTCTTCAAGCAGTGAAGTGTCTGGAAATAACTGTACTGCCAACTTTAGAGAGGTGATCTGGCAGTCTATAAGCAAGACTGCTTCCAGCCCGTAAACGAGTTGAAAAGGTGAGAAACTGGTTGCAATCTTAACAAACGTTTGGTAGGCCCATAATGTCGAATACAACATCAAATGCCAATTTGACCTAGATGAATTGATCGTTCACTGTAAAATAGTCTTCAGGGATTTATTGACAACTTCCACCTGACCAATCGCTTGTGGGTAGTAGGGTGATGAATTTTATTGCCTCAACCTAAGATTTGATGATAACTCAGACATCATTTTTTTCTGAAAGGGACTGCCATGGTTAGTGACAATCTCTCTCAGGATGTTGAACCTTGCTATTATCTGGTTAAACAAAAAGAGAGTTGCGGTCTCACCATCATCTTTAAACGTTGTCATAGCTTCGACCCACTTTGTGAATTAGTCTATTGCTACGATGATATAATGGTGCCCCCTTATAGAAGGAGGGTTTCATGTAGCGTAATCAATCCCCCACTTGGTGAAGGGACTGGCTGTGATGACAGGAAACATGGGAGTGGGGTGTGCCCTCATCTTCCGAGAGAATATTTGACACAAGTGGCACTTCTTGACCGATTCAACACAATATTTGATTAATGTCGACCAAAATTAACTAGCTCATAGAATATTTTGGGTTGTTGCCAACCCAGACAAATGGCCACCACATGCTCCAATGTGGAAATCGTTAAGCATGATTTCCGCTTCTTCATGGGTGATACACTGGCGAAGGATGCAATCTACACCTCAACAATACAGAGTGTCCTTGAGTATGAGATATTTTTTGGCCTGATGGTGTATACAACGACTCTCATCATAAGAAGCAGAGGTAGGGAACTTTAAATTCTGGAGATAGAATAGTATATCTTCATACCAAGGGTCTGAAGGCGCAATCAGAAACATGTCTCCTTTGATAGTGACTCTTCGGGTATAACATCAACTAATTCGACTGGAAGTTCCAAAATGAGTTTCGCAAAGGCCAATGACCTTTTGGATTTCACGGAAAAAAAATCCAAGTCGAATTCCTGGAGGATAACTATCCATCTATTGATCTTTCTGCCAATTACACATCGTGGCAACACGCATTGAAATGGATTCATAGTGGTAATGACGGTGGTCTTGCGAAATAATATGTAATGACTGAACTGTTGGACAACATGAACTACTGCCAACGCAAGTTTTTCAATGTGGGAATAATTGAGTTCCAGTCCAACTAAGACCATACCAATGGTCGACTCCGCAATGGCCAAGTACAATAAGAAATCTTTGTTATAATTGGGTGGCCGAAGCAGAGGGGTAGATGTGAGGGCGCGCTTCAACGCTTCAAAGGAGCACTGAGCGGCTTCATCCCAATGGAAAGGAGTGTCCTTCTTCAATAAACGCATGAAACCCTTTGTGATCTCAGCATAGTTTGCGATGAAACGCCGTAAAAAGTTCACTTTTCCCTATAAACTTTGAAGCTGAGGGATTGTGCACAGGGGAGGCAACTGAACTATTGCCTCAACCTTTAGAGGATCGACCATGATCCGTGTTGTTGAAACTATGAAACCAAGCAGACGACCTGATGTGACGCAAAAACTGCATTTGTTTGGATTCAAGAGGATCTAGTAGTAGCGACATCGCTCAAAGATAAGTCGAAGGTGTACAAGATGATAATCTCTCTTGTGATATCGTGACGCTAAATCATCGAGATAAGCCTCGAATATGTGTTTGAGGTCGTGGAAAGCAAAATACATGGCCCGCTGAAATGTAGCTCCAACATTTTTCAGACCAAAATGCATCTTCCGTTAAGAGAATGTACCTCACAGATAGATGAAAGTGGTTTTGTGTTGGTCTTTGGGCTTGATCTGTATCTGATTGTATCCTGAAAAACCATCCATGAAAGAAAATTCTTCACAACCTGCACATTCATCGACTATCTGGTCAATAAATGGCGTGGGGAAATTGTCTTTTTGACAGGCTTTGTTCAAATCATGGAAATCCGTACATACGTGAATCGTACCCTATTTTTTGTTGACTGGAATGGGATTTGACACCCATTGAGTCAATTGGACGGGGTAGATGAAACCATCTTGGAGTAGTTTCTTGACTTCAACCTTAATAGATGTTGCTTTCCTAGGATTCACTGGACGAAGCTTCTGTCGGACCGAATTAACATCAAGATATGTCATGATTTCATGTTCAACGATTCTTGGATCTATGCCTGGCATTTCCTCGTAAGAACAAGAAAACACGTCGTGGAATTATTTAAATAAATTTGTGTAGATTAGAATCTCCTCGGGGGTGTAGTCCGCTCCAACGAAGATATTATCCACGATGACAGGGGTTCTGGAGATATCGATAGGTATCGTTTGAGCAATGGTTGCCATATTTCCTTCAGCGTAAACAACATGCACAGCCAAACGATTGATAGGACAAGCCTTATCTCCAGTCACGGTCAGAGGAATTCACCTACTTCAATTCTTCTTAAATATGGGAGGAAATAAGATCTATGATGGAGATCATCCCAGGGTCTGTCTGGACTAGTCATTGCCTCAATAATCGCCTCGTCTGAGGGAAATACTAAGTCTAAAGAATCAGTATTGGCAAGGGAACCTTGAGCCCATGTAGGCTCGAGAACTGGATAAAACTTCTATGCGGGAGTTAGATCAAGGTCGGTGGAAGCTTGCTAAACTATAGAGTAAGAAACTTCTACTACGGACAAAGGCATGGCCATGCCATGGTGCCCTATCCCTTCTATTGTGGCTGATGTGGAAGGAAGAGTCCACAAATCGTTAAAGTAAGTCATGCGAAATGACGAGATTTGAAAGATTTAAGCCTTAGGTTGGTCGGGGACAATCAACATGTAATGGACATTGCCGGTTAGAGGCGGGTGTTGGTCACTATAATTGCTTAATTAATTTTAAACAACCAAGTGAAACATAAATTATCAACCCAGGGAAGTCTTTTGTTTCAAATGTAGCCACGCACTATATATGCTCAATTTCAAAAGCACTTAGTGTTGTAGTAAAGAAAATTATTCTATCTATACTTGCTGGAATGAACTGAAGCTCTGGATCAAATCACAGGAAAGCAATCTCCCTATTGCAATTCTTTATAGT
>ML791440.1:339098-357035 GCA_009831015.1 Picea engelmannii
CGTCCATGCTTATTGAGTTTAGATCCGATCTTTCTTCTAGTGCTGATATTTTAGGGTTGAATCTCATAGGAAGAGATCTTAGTACCTTTTGAACAATTACAGATTCTTCGATTTCTTCTCCCAATCCTATGATTGCATTCACTATTTCATCGACTCGTAAGAAGTAGGTTGATATATCTTCATCTTCCTTCATTTTTAGTTGTTCAAACTGACCTCTATAAGTTTGAAGCTTTGTTGTTTTGACTTTTGAATCTCCTTCATAAATATTTCGAAGATTGTCCCAAATCTCTTTAGCATATTTACAATGTGCAACTTTGGTGAATACTATATCACTGAGACCATTCAAAAGTGCATTTATGGCTTTGGAATTATTCTCACCAAGTTTCACTGCTTTGTCACTTGTTGGTGGAACTGTTGGTGTTGTGTTTCCATCTACAATTGATTGCCAAACTTGAAATCCCTATGCCTATATATATGCCTTCATCCTTATGCTCCAAAAAGCATACTTCTGTCCATCAAACTGTGGTATTCCATTTTTATACGAGTTGGTACTCTCCATGATCTACCTTTCAGTGGTTAAACTGATTTCTGAAGGAACCTAGCTCTGATACCAATTGTTGGATTACTGAGAGGGGGGGTTAATCAGTAATAACGTAATTATAATCCTTTTTCTTCAAATGTTATATCAATGTAGAATTATTATCCAAAAATGTGAAGTAATAAATAAACAATCACACACATACACAGTACACCAGTGTTTTACGTGGAAACCCAAATCAGGAGAAAACCACAGAATGATTTTTCTTATATGTCTTGAAGAATTACATTCATTGGAAGCACAAACTTCCTTTATTTTCCAGCTGCAACTGGAAGGAGGCTCCAACCCCCTATTTTCTCAGGCTACAACCTGAGGGAAGCTCTAACTCCCCAAATCTCTAGCTACAACCAGAAGGAGGCTACAACCCCCAATGTTCTCCAGCTACAACCGGAAGGTGGCTACAACCACCTATCCTTGCCCCGTCCTGCCACCCTGAAGTAGAAGTAGAATGATGGAACCACTGTCACACTGTCACTATGAGATATACCACTGTAAACCTATACCAATAAATCTAAACCATGCATCAAACATGCATCAACCTATACCTCAACCTATAATCAACCTATAATCAACCTGTACCATAAACAAGTGCATAAACCATGCACCAACCTATAATCAACCTGTACCATAAACAAGTGCATCAACCATGCACCAACCTGTAATCAACCTGTACCATAAACAAGTGCATCAACCATGCACCAACCTGAAATCAACTTGTACCATAAACAAGTACAGGTTAGCCCCTGTGTTTAGCCACACGCAAACTCGTGTTTAGCCCCTATGTTAGAGGGGGGTCTTGGATAACTTTCACATTTACTGGAATTTCAAGCACTCCCTAGCTGAGACTCTTATGTTTGTTTTTGTAGCCTTGAAGAGTTTCCTCTCCAATCCTAAATCAAGGCTCTAGCCTAGACTGCATTGATGGACCCTACAAACACAAAGTCTAATAATTTTTAATTAAGCATTAGTTTTAGTGGTTGTCTTAAGTAAAAAATAACGAACATGAAACCGATGATTTTCTTTTAAGAGACGAAAGAGAAGAGAATAACATGAAACTGGAAACAAAACTACTTCTTCTTAACAAAATATTTGCCAATTTAAACTCTTTCACCAAAATTTTCGTAACTACTTTTCTCATATCTTTGAAAAGAAATACTTGAAACAAGATTTCGCTTAACTACGAGCTACTTAATGTCCTAATCAATCAAGTAAAGAACTCAATAAAGCTTTATTTTTCCTTAGTGAACAAAGAAACTCGCCTAAACTACTTTACCAAACAAAGTAATAGAAGATTTTTTTTCATTATTTTATGCTTCAAAACAAGAAATTTGAAAATGAATTCTTTTCTTTTCTTCCAAAGAAAAAAGGGGGAAATGACGACAAGACAGGACCAAGAAATGGCTTCTGGCCCAATCACAGATTGCAGGGAGTCACTGACAATACCAAGCAGGCAGATCAAAGAAGACTCACCAACTTGTTTAAAAACCCTATTCAAAGAAAACACAAGAAATCTTTTGTCAAAAGAAATCTAAAATGAAGTTAGACATAGGCTAGGGACTGCTATAAAAAAGACCAGTACTAGATCAAGAAAACCCCTGATGAGTGTGACTCCTGACAGGGAAGAGGATGACTACCTCTTCATTTTTACAAAAAAATTCTCAATAGGCACGCTACTGACACTTCAACAGCCATCATATGTACGCGGGCTATCCAAGGGCAGGGCGCATATGCACGGTGTAGGCCCACTACAGGTCACATACACCTCTATAAATCCTCAAAAAAATGAAAAAACAACAATCCAACATAGGCAAGGAGTATTGGTATGGAAGACCAGCATCCCTTAAGGACATAGAAGCTTATAGAAACTCAGAAAGCAGTGAATAAACTGATTCAAAGAACCCAAAAAGAAATATCCCCAAAGACCCTAGAGGCATCCCCAGTATGGTCGCCAATTCTTCTATAGCGGGAAAACCCCTCTACAGACTACACAAAGGGTCTAAAGTGTAGGCAAAGCTAATTGTCTAAAGTCTCCTACCTTTTATCACTATCCCAACGTGACCCCACAATCATACATAAAAGACAAGAGATAGAGAGGGATCAGTTAGGCCTACCTTAAACTTTGTGTCTGGTGTCAATCCCTTTGCGCTTGGTTGTTTCCTGACTGCAAATCTCCTCCCAAGGATAACCTGCATTCATCAAAAGAAAAACAAGAAACTACAAGCATGAATTCTACATATGGATTAGTGGGTTAGACATCATAAACAAGAAATGTAAAAAAATCATATAAGTTTAAGACATCATTTGGTGGGACGAAAAAAGTACTTCTTTATATTAATCTCACAAAAGTCACTTACAACATGAGACTGACACTGCTCCTCGAAATTGATCCTAGGCTCCTCTTCACCATGCACCAACTGCTTCCACATCTTCTTCTCCTCTTTATTTCTCTCTTAGGGAAATGGTAAGGGATTTGCGATTGGGGCAAAGGGGGATTGATAAAATGGGCAGAGTTTCTTTTCTCTCATGCTTCCCTTTTGCACTAGGACCCCAACCCCTTATTTTATAGGCCAAAAGGGATATTAATGGTTGGGGTGACTGGCTATGGGCATTCAAACGATTAAGTAACGGCCTGGAAACCAGTATCTAATGCAATTGTGCACATTTTGTGATATTCTGTGAGTGTACGCGGGATGTAGTGGCTCAACAAGTGTGTGTACGCGGGAAGTAATGGTGCAGGGCGTGTACACCTTCAAAATGATGGTTTTTATAAGAGTTATTCAATAATGTCTTGGTAAAGATAGCAAGTTAGTTGGCATGATGCTAGGTATGCATGTCAGGTGCAATTTAGGGTTATAACAGCAGCAAATCCGAGACTTCGAGGATTCGAACTTTAGAAGATTTGCAAAGGAAAGAGTGGAGTTGATCCTAGCCGTTGGTGTTGGGAAGGAAACATGGTGGAAGATCATCATTTCATTGAATCTCACATTGGGAAAGTCAAAGGTAAGAGTTGTGACAACTCGCGAAACATGAACTCGCGATTTGATCACAACCGTTGGATCACGTTGGATTGCACACCGTTGATTTTACGCGGGTGAATATTGAGAAATCACGGATCAGGAAAGACCCAAATCGCAATAAAGGATCTGGACCATCAGATCACGGGAGACCGTGGACCGTTGATCTATCATTGTCGGGAGTTCAGGGATTGGAAAAGTCAGGGTTGACTCACATCCAAATTCCCGATATGTGAAGTCACGATTTGATCCTAGTCGTCCAGCGAGAAGGGATGTGTGGCGAGAAGTCAGCGTTTCGATGACTTGCAACTCGTGAAGTTTGAGTTCATGAAAAAATCACAGGCATTGATCGAAGGAGGGATCCAGACCATTCATCTAGAAAGAAAATATTGAGAAATGAGGAATCAAGGAAACAGAGGTAAGCCAACCTCCAAAGTCAAGAAACGCAAAATCCCAATTCACGAGAGAGGAGATTAGGACCATTGGATCACGAGAGAGTGTGGTCGCAGCTTGAGGACATATGAAGGAAGGGGCTAGCATGGAAAGCTAGCACCTGTTTCTCAAACCCTTCAAAAGGGGGGCTTAGGAAAGAGTCACAGATTGGAAGAACCTATAACATAAGAAAGGGGAAACTAAAGAGAGTTAAGAAAAAGAGAAATTTATGTATGCCTCATTGTGGGTGTGTGACAAAATGGTATAAGAGCATGGTTAAAATACTTGGTCTTCTTGGGCTTACAGACAAATTGCTTAAAAATGCTACTTGGAGTACTTTTAAAGGAGTGACACCCTACCTTGCCTCTTTCTTAAAAGTCTAGTTTAAAATGTTATTAAAGAAAAGAGTGAAAATTTCTACTGTGTGTATGAATTTAAGAAATTGAACCGTGTATTGTTCATAAACTGATATAATTTTAGCTAACAATAAGTGTTTTTTTCAACACTCAAGCAGTCAATGAATCATGGGAAAACTCCAAGGCTAAAGGATGGTGACGTGTCATGAAGTGGGGGATGGCTCCAACAATAGAGACAAAGAATATGATGAAAGGAGGGTGGTTGAAACCCCTCCAGATCTGGCTGAAACAGTAAGGAGCCTAAGGGCTGAGTTACAGAGTTTGAAGGCCGACAACGAGAGATTGATAAAGGAGAAAGAGAAACAAACATAAATTAATGTAGTCTTGCTATAGAGCTTATCCAACATATAGAGGAAACTGCAGCATGAACTTGCAACCAGTCACGTGGACCGACGACAAAAGAAGAGAAGTCAGAGTCCACCCGAGATCCGAAAACATGACTCCCTAAGTGACTCCACTGGGAGAAGTACCGCAAATAAGGTCCAACCTAGAAGCATGGGACACTCATCGGGAGAGTCCTCTGGAAAGGAAGCTGACAACTCTAAAGGATCTTCTAGTAGCAGGTCTAGCTCGCATCCTCACAGGAAAGGAAAGAAATGAATGCATTCCAAAACCCATGGTCCTGAAGAGTTCAAGAAATCCAAACCACCCTCTTTCAATGGAGAGATTAAGAAGAGAGAAGAGGCAGAATCTTGGTTGCTTGGTTTAAAGAAGTATTTCAAAGTCCATGACTACTCTGAAAAATTGAAGGCTCAAATATCCATCTTCAACCTGAATGGAAAGGCTTCCATATGGTGGGAATACCTTAGGAATGTGAAAGGAGTCCATGAGAAGGACTTCTCATGGAAACAGTTTGAGAAATACTTCAGGAAGCAGTATCTCTCATAAAAATATGTGGATGGGAAAAATAAGGAATTCTATGAGCTCCGACTGGGGAAGCTCACCATAGATAAATTTGTCAATAAATTCCTTAAACTACTGAGGTATGTACCCTACATAAAAAACAAAAAAGAAAAAATCCAGTGGTTCATTAGTGGGTTATAATCGACCTACCAGGATAGGATTGAGTTCGATGAACCAAAGACCTTAGAAGAATCTATCTGGAAGGTGAGGTATTGTTATGAACAATTTGGGAGTAAGACAAGACCCCATGAGGACTAGAAGAAGAATAATAGTTTGAGATTCTAGAAGAAAGGGTTTAAATCCTCAAGATTTAAGAACTATGGAAAATATTCTAGAGGGAGCCTTCCTGCTAGAAGTGTATATCAGAAAAAATTTCCCTCTCAAAGTGGAAATAAACCTTTTAAGACAGTCCCAGCAAAGACCGATAACCTCAAGAAGGAACCCTTAAAATGTTGGGGTTGTGGAGAAGATCACAAATTGAGGGAGTGCCCACACATACAACATAACAGTAAGAGAGTCTAGAATATCCAAGAATCTACCACTGTCAATGATGTGGCTAGGAGCATGCCACGAATCTATGCATCCTTGGACAATAATCAAGCCAACCACCAAGCTTTAGTAGTGGAGCTAGAAAGTATGATCGGCAACCATCTAGTTTCTATTTTAATTGACCCGGGTTCTAATTTAAGTTATGTAGCCCCTCAGGCTGTTGATAAGTGTAAACTGCAACCAATTAGACATGTTAAACCATGGTTGTTGCAATTAACCACTGGGACCAAAAGAAAGGTAGCAGAGGCCATACCAACCTATCAATTCATCATGGGTGGATTGCCCACCCAAGCGACCCTTAACGTACTTCCCCTAGGTTCATATGACTTGTTGATTGGTATGGATTGGTTGGCTACTTATGAAACTAAAGTGGATTGTTATCATAAATATTTAGAATGTGTAAATGAAGAAGGGAGAAATATGACCCTCCAAGGGATTCAAAATCCTGTCTCAGTGAGACAAATATTGACCCTTCAAATGAAGAAGTATTGGAGAAAAGGGTGTTCCTTATATGCAATATAGGTGTTGGAATCCATTGAGGATGATAAACCAAACCTAGAGGACTACCCCATATTAAGAGAATACAAGGACGTGTTCCCAAAAGAAGTACTAGATCTACCTCTAAGAAGGGATATTGATTTCTCGATAGAGCTTACACCAGGAGTGGTACCGGCATCTAGAACTCCATATAGGATGAGCACGCTAGAGTTGGTTGAGCTCAAGCTACAACTAAAGGATATGATGGATAAAGACTACATATGACCCAGTGTATCTCTGTGGGGAGCGCTCGTCTTATTTGTGAAAAAGAAATATGGCACACTCTGATTGTGCATAGATTACAGACAACTCAATAAGACAACCATAAAGAACAAGTACCCATTACCAAGAATCGATGACCTGTTCGACCAATTGGGAGGTGCTTCCATCTTCTCGAAGATCGACTTAAGGTCTGGATACCACCAAGTCCGGATTAAGGATGAAGACATCCACAAAACATCCTTTAAAACAAGGTATGGTCACTATGAATTCATGGTGGTGCCATTTGGGTTGACCAATGCCCCCACCACTTTTATGTGCTTGATGAATAATGTACTCAGAAAATTTCTAGACAAATTTGTATTGGTTTTCATTGATGATATCCTAATATACTCCAAGAATGGGGAGGAGCATGAAGAAAATCTTAGAATCATACTTCAAGTACTAAAAAAGCATCAGCTCTACGCTAAGTTTAGCAAGTGTGACTTATTTTAGAAGCAAGTCCATTATTTAGGCCATGTCATTTCTAAGGAAGGGGTGGCAGTGGACCCCGATAAGATCAGATCTTTTATGGAATTGCCTACCCCAAAGGATGTATCAGACATCAGATCCTTCATGTGCTTAGCGAGATACTATAGAAGGTTCATAAAAGAATTTTCCAAGATTGGTTGTCCAATCAATGCCCTTCAGAAAAAGGGGATCAAATTTATTTGGACATCAAAATGTGAAGAAATATTGTAGGAACTGAAATACCTTCTGACCCATGCACCCATGATGAAGATTGCAGATCCGGATAATGACTTTCTCATATGTATAGATGCCTACAAGGAAGGACTCAGAGGAGTCCTTATGAAAGAGGGACATGTAATTTGCTACACGTCCTAGAAATTAAACAAGCATGAGATCAATTATGTGACCCATGACCTAGAGTTGGTTTCCATACTACATGCTTTAAAAATGTGGAGGCACTACCTCCTGGGAAGGAGATTTTTACTTATGACATACCATTGTGGGTTGAGGCACATGTTTGATCAACCAAATCTCAATGTCAGGCAAGATAGGTGGATGGCTCTTCTTAGTGAGTTTGATTTCGAAATCAAACACATCAAAGGAAAGGAAAATAGGGTGGCCGATGCCCTTAGCAGAAGTATAAAAATGATTTATTTGGCAGCAGTAAGCACCTATGAAACAGATGTTAAAGAAAGAGTCAGAAATGCACAAAATACAGATGCATTCTTTAAGACCATGACCTCATACCTAAGACAAGAGCCTGCAGGATTAAAGTATGAAGGCTACCAAATTCTCAAGGAAGGGTTGTTGACTTACAAAATCAGATGGTATATTCTGAACTGTGACAACTTGAAGAGGTTCATAATGGATGAACTGCATAAGAGACCATATATTGGTCACCCAGGATATCAAAATATGATCACGACCACTAAGAAACAATTCTATTGGCCTGGGTTAAAGAAAGACATAGCTAACTATTTATCTATGTGCCTAGAATGCCAGCAAGTTAAGGCAGAGCATCGACATCCAGCAGGATTATTACAGCCCCTACCGATCCCAGAATGGAAATGGGAAACCATCTCCATGGATTTCATCATTGGATTACCAAAGTTGACCAAGAAAAATGATGTCATCATGGTCGTGGTGGAAAAACTGAGTAAGTCTTCTCATTTCATTCATGTCAAATCAACTTGCAAGGCCATAGATATTTCCAACATATTCATGAAGGAAATATTTAGACTGCATGTCATGCCCAAGGAAATTGTATCTGACCAAGATACCAAGTTCACTTCAAACTTTTGGAAATCCCTAATGGTCGGTCTGGAGACAAAATTACTATTCAACATAGCTTATCACCCTCAAACTAATGGAAAAATAGAAAGACTGAACCATATAGTAGAAGAGATGCTAAGGATGCATGTAATGCATGAACCTAAGAAGTGGGAAGACTACCTATCATTGATAGAGTTTTCCTACAACAACGGTTATCAGGAATCCTCGAAGATGAGCCCTTTTGAAGTCCTCTATGGTAGACAATGCAAGATCCCAATCAACTAGATTAATCCAGTGGAAAGAATTACAATTAGACCTGACATGCTGAAAGAAATGGAACACCAAGTGGTGAAGATAAGGAAAAATCTGAAAATTTCTCAGGACAGACAGAAACGTTACGTCGACAAAGAGAACTCCCCGAGAGTTCAAAGCCGGAGACCATGTCTATCTCAGAGTTAGACACAGGAAGAGTTCTATGAGAATGGGAGCTTGTGCCAAGTTGGAATCTTAGTATTGTGGACCCTTTGAAGTCTTATATAGAGTGGGACATGTAGCCTATAGGATAGCACTTCCTCCCACAGTAAAGGCACATAATGTTTTCCATGTTTCATTGTTGAAGAAATATGTACATGATGCTAATCATATAATTTACTTGTTTGTGATGTAGGTGGAATCGGAGGTATTATTCTTGTCAGAACCCCAATGCATACTAGACAAGAAGGAAACCTCACTCAGGAACTGAACCATTGCACAGTTCAAGGTACAATGGAAACACTTTGGCCCAGATGAGGCTACGTGGGAAATGGAAGATGCCATAAGACAGGCATATCTGATTTTTTTTACTTCTGTACATACCTATCATGTTGATAGATAGAACATCAAGGACGATGATTCCTTTAAGGGGGAGGGAATTGTAACACCATGTTTCCCCCAGTCTGTAAATATAACTTTATTGGCCAGGAACTATGGAAACCTCAAATTGTGAATGTTTGATTTGGTGGACCTTTGTATAAAGGTCGATGAATGTAAATCCTGTTATTTTAATAGATAATGGAAACGTGTTGCATGACTGCTGAGAAGGGGATGTGCTCATAGATACCATGATTACTAATTAAAAGACAGTGGAGGGGACCCGGAATGGTTTCGTTAACCTCCACCGAACCAGTACTATGATGGTTTTAATTTCTCAAGATCAGAGCAACCCTCTAACCCAAAATGAATTACAATCAAACTAGTAGGTGGGAAGGCCTCCTCAAGAGTTAATGAGGGGATGGGGAAGACTACCCATCTGTAAGGATTCCAGACCTGACCACGGATTTTATATTCAAGCCACACATAATCTTGTTGAGAAAGGAAATAAAGGAAGCGTGGTGTGGGTAGAGAGGACCTGCGAAGAATGTAGAGACGAGAGCGAAAACTCTCGGGTCTGAGGAAGTATTGAAAATGAAAAGTGAGTTCTAATCACAAAAAATAGAGACTGAGTCAGGATAAGGAGAGTAACCTTCATCCTCGTCTATTCCTGTACAGGGAGAAGCAGAGTAACCTTCCTCCCTAACTTTCGTTGAGCTAGAAGTGAGAGATTGAATCTCAAATCATAGTGGCCTAAGCTCGGGGGCGACCAATGATAAATCCATTGGGAGTGACTGAGCCTATGGTTGGGTGGAAATGAGCACCCCTCTTAGCAGTCACATCATGCCTTATGGTTCTGATAATTTTTTTTATGCCTTGTGATTTGAATTGGAAATAATGAATGCATGACTTGTATTTATATGCCTATAATGGTTTCTGTATTGAATGATTAAGTTAGAAGTATGCGTTTGTTCCTTGAGAAATTTCATATCTTCTTGATTTCCTTATGCTCTAATTTAATTCCTTAGAATCACTTTCCCATAGAATTTTGTCACCGTCCTAGAGTCGTGTGAGTACTTCCCTGATTCCAGAGGTTGAATCCCGCAATCAATGCAAGGACAGAGTCTAATAATATTAGAAGAGTTAGTGCAGGTATGCACCGAGTCTCTGCAAGGTGGGTAGATATTGAGACCATCTTAAGTCCTAGAGTTGAGGAATGAATGTAAGGAGTGCACGGAAGAATGCTTCCAAATGTTACGTTCAAGAGAAAGAGTGCAAAACTCTTAAGTCCTTCAAAGCCAACAAAGCTCAAGAAGAATAGTGAGGTTGAAGTGTCGAAAGGGAATATCCTTTTGTTTAGAAGATGAACGGATGATGTCCATTTGGGAGGACCCAGGGTCTATTGTGAATATTAGATTTTAAGAAGGGGCATAGGCGTTAATGCCTCGACTCCTTCAGTCTTCACAAATTTGCACATTGGGATATTCGCACGTTGGCAAGACTAAACTCCTGAAACCCGAAGTTGTGATGTGATATGGACCATAGATCTAAGATATATCGAGACCCTCCTTGACCATCGGATCGACGAGATTGGGGATTCTCACGTCGGGAGATTCCCATGTTGGCGCGACTAAACTCTCGAAACCCGAAGTCGCGATATGATTTGGACCATAGATCTAGGATCTATTGGGACCCTCCTTGACCGTCGAATTGGTGAGATCAGGGATTCGCACATCGGGAGATTCGCACATTGGTGCGACCAAACTCCCGAAACCCAAATTTGCGATGTGATCTGGACCATAGATATAAGGATCTATCAAGACCCTCCTTAACCATCGGATTGGCGAGATCGGGGATTCACACATCAGGAGATCCACACGTTGGCACGACTAAACTTCTGAAACCCAAAGTTGTGATGTGATCTAGACTGTTGTATCAAGGAAGGTCATGGACCATCGATCTTATGCGAGAAGATTAATGCAAGAGTATGTGGGAATTTGAAATCCCCTAAGAATCAATCTCAGAAGAGATAAGCATTTTTTAAGAGCACAGATGAGGTCCAAGAGGCGAACTTGTTTCAAGTTCGTAAGATTCGGATGGAAAGTGGAAGTAGAGACTCATATATTAGGGATCACAAGAAGTAGATCGAGGGCCAAGGGCTTTGAAACATCTGAAATCTTCCAAGTCAGGGAAGAAAGTGAAATCTCAGGAGGAGGAGTAGCAGTGACCATTGGATTGAGCACTATGAGAGATCTAGACCATGGGAATTCATGTTCAGACAATTAGAAGAGCACGCAGGAGGAGATCGGATCTGGCATGTCAGATCTGAGTGTGAGGACCAACAACCATTGGATCCAGGAAAGGTGCACAAGATTTAAACCCTTCGAAAGAATACAGGAGAATGGACTTTGCCAAGTCCCAAAGTTTTGAAATCATCGGAACCGTCCATCGTCAGAGTAGACAAATGGCAGTAAATCCGAGAGTTCGAGGATTCAAACTTCATAAGAGTGGTAAGGGAAAGAGGGAAAGAGTTGGAGTTGATACTAACCACTGGTGTTGGGAAGGACACGTGGCAGAAGATCAACATTTTGTTGACTTGCACATTTGGAAAGTCAAAGGCAAGAGTTGTGATGACTCGCGAAACATGAACTTGCAATTTGATCACAATCGTTGGATCATGGAGGATTGCAGACCATTGATTTGACGTGGATGAATTTTGGATTTACTAGAAAGGATCTGGACCATCAGATCACGAGAGACTATTGATCGTTGATCCAATGTCGTCAGGAGTTTGGGGTTCAGAAGAGTCAGGGTTGAATCGCATCCAAATACACGATACGGAAAGTCGCAATTTGATCCTAACTGTCCATCGAGAAGGGACGTGTGGCAAGAAGTTGGCATTTCGCTGACTCACAACTCATGAAGTCTGAGTTCACAAAAGGATCATAGTCGTTGATCGAAGGAGGGATCCAGACCGTTCATCTAGAAAGCAAATATCGGGAAATCGTGAATCATGGAAATAGAGGTAAGCCAACCTCCAAAGTTGCGAAACATGAAATCTCGATTCACGGGAGAGGAGATCAGGACTGTTGGATCGTGGGAGAGTGTGGTCACATATTGAGGGCATATGAAGGAAGGGGATAGCATGGAAATCTAGCACATGTTTCTCAAACCCTTCAAAAGGGGGCTCAGGAAAGAGTCACGGATTGGAAGAACCTGCAATAGAAGAAAGGGGAAACTAAAGAGATTTAAGAAAAAATGAAATTTATTTATGCCCCGTTGTGGGTGTGTGAAAACTACCACCAGACTAGACATTTCATTTATTGTTGGGATTCTTTCCAGGTTCATGCAAAAGCCTTGTGAAGGAGATTGGTCTGCTACAAAAAGAGTTCTGAAATACTTGAAATGAACTCAAGATTTTGGACTCGGGTACTCTAAGGTGGATGACTTCAACCTGATAGGATATTCTGATTCAGACTTTGATGGGGATAAGGAAAATGGAGTATCAACTTCATGTTATCTCATGAATCTTGGATCAATATTTGTCTCATGGAGATCACACAAACAATTAGTTCTAGCATATTCCACAATAGAGGTAGAATATGTGGCAGCTGCATAAGCAACAAAGGAGATTGTGTGGCTTAGGAAAATACTCGAAGATTTGCAGGAAAAAAAAGTAAATTCTACTCCTCTTTTAGTTGACAATAATTATGTAATCTTGGCCAAGAATCCTAGATTCCATGATCGAAAAAATCACATCAACACGAAGTATCACTTGATTTGATATCATGTAGAAGCCAAGGCTATTCACTTAAGATATTGTTCCACAAATGAACAAATTAAAGACATCTTCACCAAAGCGTTTGGAAGAGAAAATTTTGAGAAGTTCAAATTATTCTTGGACTGACACACACCCCTTCAAATTAAGGGGGTGAATGTTGGACATGTAATCCTTAGGATTGTGGGTTTTGTAACAATAATGTACATATGAAGCATCATAGGTGATAAGAAGAGTCATATGTTGAAGAAGACCAACAGTTACACTTTATAAATTTATTGAGATTCAAGCTAATGGAATAAGCATCCCGTGGAGTTAAGATTTCTTCCCACTCCTATCCTGAAAAATAGTGTGGGAAGTACAAGTAAACCAGTCAGGGCTATGGATGCCTACTGGAAGCAGGGATATGGTTGTATGGTACCAAGGAAACTTCCTCAAGTCTATGGACACTCGTTAGTAATGAAGCAATATCGGGAAAAGAAAGATAAGGAACACGCTCATGTAGATGTTTGTTTGTTATAAAAAGTGAAAACCCGTGGTTACACTAAAGTAAATAAAAAGTGTGTATCCAGTCAAAGAATTTATCTCGCTATTTAACTCTTTGAAAAGGGTATGTTAGATAAAAAGTACTTGAAATATTGGGTTATATCTTTTAGAAATTTGCTATCATTTTGGTACCCATGTATTGTATCTTAAAATGATCCTTTAAATTCTTTTCAAATATTTTGTTAATCCTTAACATTCGGTTTCTATTTTAATAATCTCAGGGCAATCTTTAGTTTTAAGAAATTATTGAATGCAAGTTAGATATGAGACCTATTGTCTTCTACAAAATGCACTTTGTCAAAGTATGTGGATTGAATTAGCTCCAAAGCCTTCATTACATTCGAAACATTTACAATTCCCAATTCAATTCACCTTTGATTATAATCAGTGTGCTAAAGTAGAGTGCATTATATCCATGTCTAGATTATTTGTGGTCATCATTAAGTCATGTGTTGCTAAGTTTATTGTGTTTCAGCCATAAAACTAAATCCTAAAATCAACACCTCCCAAGCCCTACCGAGTCAAGTTAGAATCTTATATCAAGTTAAATGGCAACATTTTAAAACAAGGTCTATTCATGATGTTTCAATTAAGCAAATTTAGAATATTTTCTTTACATGGACAGGTTAGTAACATAGGTAAGTCTAATCAAGATTATCATTTTAAATATGTTTTTATGATTATTATTATTATTATAGATAAGTAATATTAACCAGCATAATGAAAACTCGTGTTAGAAGAAGTCATTAACAAAATTTTAAACTTTTGAAAAGCCATTACTACATCATTTAATTCATTTTTCATATGTGGTTTTGCAAGGTCAAAGGAGTTACCTTTCAGATGGATATATCAAGGATAATACACGTGCAAGTTTAAATCTGAAAAAAGTGTTGACCGTAGATCAAAAGATCATGGAAACCCTTGGATCTGTTGGATGTCCACTTCGAAGTAAGTCATGAGCAATT
Source organism: Picea engelmannii (assembly GCA_009831015.1). Lineage (NCBI taxonomy): Eukaryota > Viridiplantae > Streptophyta > Pinopsida > Pinales > Pinaceae > Picea > Picea engelmannii. The sequence goes on from ML791440.1 coordinate 353,687, forward strand.
CTAAGTCCAAATCTATTTTCGATCGTTGATCGAAAACATCCTCAACCTTTGGATCCCTCAGACGTATAGAGAAGGATTAAAGCTCGAGCAGTTATAATCCCAAGATCACAAAGAATCGTTCCTCGATGGCTCTATTCCACCCTTGGATCTTTCGGACACCGATGGAGATATTAAATCTTATGTATTTCTAAGTAGAATGCAAGATAGCCATTGATCAACCACACATGTGGATGGTTGTTGTTAAAATAAGAATGGGCAGTATACACATATTATTGGCTTGAAGAACGACAAAGAATAGGATGGCCTTTACCATGGAGACTAGCAATGAATGTCTTGCAAACTAAAAAGAATGTTAGAACCATATTCTGGTCAAACTGTCCAAGAAGCATGCAGGCAAACATCAATGAGGAAAATGCCAAGTTGAAACGTTCTAAGCATGGAGAGGAGAGCCAACTTCTAATCAAGACAAAGAGCAGTTTAGGGTTTAAAACCCTAACACACACTATTAAAACACTAATCATAAGTTAGTTGGATAGTTAAGTTAACCTAACTGTTATTCAGTTACATGACAGTTATGGTCTTTTGTATTATATATGTACATCTATGTACATGATGATTTACAGAAGCATTGACGAATAGAGTATGCCTTTTCTGCCTTTGTTTATTTATCTCTGTTCATCATGGTTTCCTAATTGCTTCTATTATTTTCATTATATTTCTGCTCTTTTCTTCATTTTGAATCTAACAGTGGTATCAGAGCATGATACTGATCTTATAGGCCTGGTAGTAGTTAGACGAAATCTGAATGGATGAACCAAGGGTTTGCTATGTTAAAAGTGAAGTTGGTTTTCTAATCTGTCTCTGAGTTTTTCGTGTCATGTTGAAGGAGAATCTGTTTGAGGAGAAATCCCGCCCATACCAAAATTATATCTAAATCCCGCTTATGAAATGGTTTTTCTACCAGCTTTTGGGATCATTTTAAATGCCGCGCTCGTCCACAGAAACTGTTGAGGAAAAGGCGTTCGATGGACAGTCTGAAGCAACGAAATTGAGCTGTCTGAAAGAAAGGTTTTCTGGACCGCAATACCAATCATGGAATCCGCCTTCTCACTGAAACCGCCTTCCTCTTGATATGTGCGTGCTTGAAGGAGCTTACGGCCTCTCTATGTCCCTCAACCTACACGCTCTGTTAAAGCTGCTCTCCATGGTAAATTGATGTTAGTGCGGTGAGCGTGGAGAAAGAACTCGCGGCCTTTGCGTGGAGGAGAGAAGGGTTAATCGCTGAATGCGTTGAGTGAGGGACGAAATTCACAGTGCTGGAGGTAATGCGGCCATCATGGAGATTGACGGTTCTTGAAACGGATCCCCACATAATTCATGAAAAAAAAATGTAAACGGATTAGTTGTCCAACTGCTCGCCGAGGGTTTAGTTTAGAATCTGAATTTATCCAGCGGCTCATTCAACGTTGGAGGTTTTGATAAAGGATCAAGCTTGCACGGAATATGCGTAGAGAGCGGAGATCAACGTGGTAATACCTCAGACTTGAAAATTAATCAGAGGATCTTCATTTTTATATTGCTCATGCTCCATTATTTAAAAATCCTCTCAAAAATATAAAATGATATATGACGTCATTTCCTAGGCATTATATGGTGAAATAGTTTTCCAAGGCATCATATGGGGAAATAGTTGAGAGAGTATAAATTTACGGTTCCACTAATTTAGCCATCTTTGGTCATAGAAAATTACATTTCCTAAAGAACATTAAAGTATGGAGGGTTAACTTTATGAAAGATTTTCTAATATTTTTTACTTGGGAGTAATAAGTGTATGAAATATTTTCAACAATTTTTTTATTTGGGAGTGATGAGTGATTTCATTAAGTTATAAAAAATTGTTTCAAGGGAAATTTAAAGAGTTATAAGGTGTATTCTTTTTGTAATAGAGGTTAAGGAGTTATAAGAATGTTTGCAAATACAAAATTGTTTGTAATTGGAGTTATAAGGGTTTGTTATTTATTTGAAGACTTGTTGTAAAGGTGTTATAAGGAGTCCTCTTTGACCCACCCGAAATTGAATAAGGGGGTCTCTCTCAGGATCTTTGTGTGCGTCTAAGTTATTGGTTATCCTATATTTTTTGGCAGCATTCAACGAACAATTGCTCTTGGCATGCACAACAGGATACAAACCTAAATTTTGTTTTTGGCACATTTATGCATCGGATGATTGCACAGCACGATACAAAAGTGAATTTTGTGACATCAACATACAAGCATATCTCTTCCATATTCTGCATAATGGCAAGAATTGAAGAACTATTTACAATATTGCGCACATTAATTAACTCAACCACAAAATCTACAATTGCAATAAACAAGTGCACCCTCAGCAAAGTGATTACTTGTTTACAAGTAACGCACAAGAAGATTGATATGTTCAAACATCAAAACAAGTTGTTGTCAGATGAGTTAAGTTTGCTTCGACACCAACAATGTGATTTTAATGATATCAAGAATGAGAATGAAGACACTCAGTTGACTAGTAATGAAAGTCATAAGCAACATGAAGATCAGTTAGATGAAGTCCCTATGTCAAAAAAAGTTGTGGATAAATGTATTGTTCGACCATGGGAAGAATTACGATTTAAACGAAATCGATATGGACTAGGTTATGTACAGGATGCTGACAACCTTTTTCATATTCCTAATTATAGCGAACCTGTTTGCTTTGTGAGTGGAGGTTTTTTGAATGATGATAAGACGACAAAGCTTGCGGATATTGGTAAGGAACAGGTACAGGATATAGTTGATGATGATGTTGCTAATCGTTCAGATAAAGAACCCGTACAATGCAAACACTGTCACCGGTTTGGCCATGATAAGTCAAACTGTTTTGATCTTCACCCATGCAAATTTTGTGGGAAGACAAATCACCCCTCAGTAAGGTGCCAAAAGCGCAAGAGGAAACAACTTCATTTTGGATGGTTAAAGAATTGGCGTTGGCGTTTGGAAGCCAAATTATTGGAGCAGTCTTATCGCCGAATTTATACACAAGTACAGTCGTACTTGATTGGAGATGTTTCTACAGTTGATGGACATGAATGTTTTTCAAGATTTGTTGATTTAGAGTATGATCGGGGCCTAGTTGATGTAGTCTTATGAGTTGAAGATCGAGTTTTCACTCCGCTGGAAGACAATTTGATGTGTTGGATCTCTTCTTGGCCATACTTGTGAATGACGGTCAAGGGAATTGGAACCACTTGTCCCTGACAGGGGGGAAATCTAGTTGAGTCAGGTTCCAAGTTTGATTTTGAGTCAGGTTCCAATTTTGATTTAGAGCCTGTGAACAG
>ML791440.1:362356-385682 GCA_009831015.1 Picea engelmannii
TTTCCTTCATCTCATTATTCCACAATTAAGCATGGGTTCTCTTACTCCACAAAGCGTCATCCCGTGAGGGCTTTCACCATAAGGGGACCACTTTGGAGTTCATCCATATTTACTTCTTATCAACCATGACAAAAAAATAATGATTCATATTTACATCAAACAATATTGGGTCCATTACCTAAACCTTTGTGCTATGGAGCTTTCTTCAAGGGTTGACATCAATGACAACCAACCTTAATCAACATCGCATACTTGGACTGTGAGATAAATATGTCAATTGTGGACTAGTGCACTTCTATTCCCAGAAAAATATCGCATAAGTCCCAAATCATTCATTTCAAATTCATCCTTCATTATTGTCTTGAATTCTTCTATGCCAAAATCACTTGTAAATATCAAATCAATATCAAATCATCCACATATAAACAAACAATTAACACATTACCTTGTTGATTTGATTTGATGTATAGTGTTGGCACATTTTCACTTCTCTAAAATCCATTCTATGCGAGATAGGAATCTATGAGACTGTACCAAGCTCTCGGAGCTTGCTTTAAACCATACAGTTCTTTCTTCAATCTATATACTTTGTTTTCTTGTCATGGAACCTCATAAAATTATGTTTGTTCCGCATATACTTCTTCTTCTATGTTTCTATTCAAGAATGTTGACTTTACATCCATCTGATAAACTTCCCATTTGTAGTTCCCGACAATAGATAACACAGTTCCAACTGTGTCCATGCATGCTGTTAGCGTCGAAAGTCACTCCTGGATTGCAGAAGGAGCAGAGCCCGACACCCATCAGTTTAATGTCACGATTTGTTTATAAAAGGATGATCAAATGGAGGCAAACTCAGGACAACATCATTTCAACTCTGAAAATAGGCCAGGCATGCATGGGCAAGTGAGGTCTTAGATAAACTTCAAACAGTGAGTTGTAATAAGGGTGAGTAGGGGGAAGACTTGTATAAGAAGAGTGCATGGGTCTGCTATAAATATCAGGTTCCTAATAGACTATGAGAAGAAAACATCCAAAGGCAAGATCTTCTTACATTCAAACAAAGAAAACCAGAGAAAACAGTAATGCACAACAAATCCTTTATCATAACATAACTGCAACAATTCATGCGAATCATTCGATCATGAACTCTCTGGCATGAGATGAAAACATAGGTGAAGTAGGAAAACTGTTTGTCATAAAACAAGAAATCTCAGATACAGATGCACAACCAGGAAACTAGAATGGTTGTTAAAACATTACAGTCGGGAGCTCCACTCTACCATTGATAGATACAAAAATGGCAAAAATGCCTACATATACTCAAAACAACAACAACAACAAAATCGAGACGTTGCATTAAAACTTTGCATCTGCATGGCTTCTGACAATTTGCAGCTACAGTCTCTGGATGATCGTGCACCTATGGCAAACGCAATTGAACCCCTGACAGTTCTGTGGGCAAATCGACGTGCCTTTAATTCGTCGCCAGACTTTCCCATTATGGCGGAGGCGATGTCTAACCATCACCAACTACCTCAATAACTGTTTCATTGGGATTGAGGATGACCCGGCCAAATCGGCACCTTTGGGACATGGAAGACCCTTCGCGCTGCCACCTGGATTAGCTGAATGGACTGATGAATAGGCGTGGAGGCCGACGCGAAGGATGGGGCGCATAACGGGAGTGGCGGTGCCAAAACTATGCGGGTGAGATATGAAGTGATGAGGTGGGAAAGGGATCACAGGGGAAGACATATGGCGGAAGGAAATAAGCGGAGGGGGTGGGAGATGGGATATAATGGGCACGCTTTTAGTGGGAAGCCGACGTGGAAGGGAGCAGGACACATGGAAAGGGGTGAGTGGATGATGAGATGGGAAAGGGACCACTCGGACCAGACGAGGGGAGATGGACAGATGTTGGAGGATGAGGAAGGGGCTAAAGGGAGCGAGCCTCATCACACGGCCAGGAGGAGGACAGATGGCACAAAATATTACACGACAGGGAAGGGGCCCACGTTGGTTAAACACATAAGGACAGAGGATGTCCGGGTTGCCTGTGCGTCGTTGATCCGGGCGCTCAAATTGCAGTCGTCGGAGAGGTGCATCTTCAATTCCGGACCCCCCCCCCCNGTCGTTGACCCGGGCGCTTCGATCGTGACCGTTGAAGAGGTGCGCCCTCAATTCCGGACCCCCTTCCCTCCGCTTAAAGGTAGAAAGGCGGGGGGGCTCCGAAATCCTATGTACGTCGTTGATCTGGGTGCATGAATCTCTGCCGTACAAGATTTCTTGTCGATTAATCATAAGCACACTTTGCATCCGAACTTAGGGCAAGTGGGTTTTTAGCCCATTCTTTCGCTTTTTACACCCTTTACAAGAAATGTCGCTAACATTAGGCTCCATGGGGGATAAAGTCATCCTTGTGATGCTCTAAGGACCCTTTTTGCAGATTCAGTGCCTTGTTGTTGGGCTATGGAGTCTTTTATTAAGCTGAAAATAAAAACAATATTTACAAAAGCAAAAGAGCCGACTACGGCTCACAAAAAACATTTTTTCAAGAAATGCCCATTTACTGGGCCACTAAAAACTTCTTTGCCTTCCAGATCTTGCAACCTGTACGTGTTGTTTGAAAATACTTCAAGGATCTTGAAAGGCCCAAACCATAGGGTATCAAACTTACTGTGCTTGCCCCTGTCCTGCCTAGGTGCATCCCATTTGAGCACCAGATCACCCTGTTCGAACTCTTTCTTTCTTCCTTTCCTGTCAAAAACCTTCTTGGTCTTTTGTTGATGGTTGTAGACCCTATTCATGACCTGCTCTGTAATCTGCTGCACTTCCACCATATGATGAATCCTTCTGACCATATGGTCAGGCTCTCCTTCAAGGTCCTGGAGGAATTTTTCCACAAATAAGGCGAGCTGAGTAGGGAAAACGGCCTCTGTTCTGTAAACAAGTTGGAATGGTGAGATGCCTAGGGACTTCTTCATTGTCACTCGGTCAGCCCATAGAGCAAATTTGAGCTTTGAATCCCAGGCCCTTTTATTGTCTTCCACTAATTTCTTAATGAGCTTGATCAGACTTTTATTGGAAGATTTCTCCAGTCCATTTCCTTGAGGATAATAGGGAGTAGAGTGAATCAGTGAAATCTCAAACTGTTCAAAGAACTTGATCAGAGGCTTAGACCTGAAGGGGGCGACGTTATCAGTGAAAATTCTGCTAGGGAAGCCAAATCTGGCTATGATATCCTCCAGGAAGCTGATAATTACTTTGTGGGAAGTGCTCCTGATGGGGACAGCTTCCATCCATTTCGTGAAATAGTCTGTCGCAGTTAGGATCCATCTGTGCTGGCCACTTGAGGGAGGATGAATTTCTCCAATGAAGTCCAATCCCCACTGCTGAAAGGGTACTGAAACTACTACAGGCTTTAATGGTAGAGATTTGAGCTACTGCTTTCCTGAGAACTTCTGGCATTTGATGCAAGCTCTGATTTCTCTGCAGATATAAGGGAATAAAGTGGGCCAGTAATACCCATCTCGGAGGATCTTATGGGTTGTGGTCTTCCAGAAATGATGACCCCCACAAAGGCCACTGTGGAAGTCAAATGTAACCTGTTGGGCTTCTTGTGGGTCCAGGCACCTTAAAAATACCCCTAAAGGGTCTTTCCAGTACAAGGTTTGGTCAATGAGGCAATATCTGACTGCCTTGAGCTTTAGAGCTCTTGCCTTGCTTTTTTCCATGCCATCAGAAGGCCTCAATTCTTGCAGAAAGTACAAGATATCCTTGTACCAGTGGCATGCTGCTAGTGATAAAGCACCTTGGGAACTCTTGTTGGATGACTCGGCTTGTTCACTAACGAAGTTAATCCCTAGAGCTTTGCAATTGGATTCATCCAGCAACTTGGCTAAACCCTGCCCCTTTATCAATTTGGTGGGCTTAACCTCCAAATCAAACTCCAGGATCTTGTGTTAAGTACCTGAATAGATCTACAAATATAATTACCACAAATACTGAATAAAAAATAGATCCATAGAGCAAGATATAAGAAATCACACTTTATGATTACCAAACCCTTAGGGTAGGGAAACACCATACAATGGATCCTATTATGGAAGGGATCCTCTCCTATTCACTTGCCTCTTCGAGGGGGCATCCTCCTATTGAGCTACCGCTCCAAATATAATACTTCTTTTCATGTCTCATTACATTGCTTGAACCCCTTTATATAGTGCTACCATCACCTAAGAACATTCTAGAGGAGGAATCTTCTAGAAGTAGAACCTTCTAAGAAGTCCTCTTACATTTATTATATGTAATTACCCATTTATTATATCTAACTACCATAGTTGGTCTTATTTAATAATATAGTGGACTTAGTCCACCTTACATTGAATGACCTCCACTATGGGCCCTCTGGGCCCCCCCACTACCTCTCTAGCTACCTTACATTCCATCCCCCTTATGAAAGCGTTGTCCTCAACGCTTGATGTACAACCATATACCAAGGTCCCATGGATAATTGTAGACCATAATGCTGAAGAAGACTGAAGAACCAAGGTCCCATGTAGAAATGAAATCCACTATGCTGAAGTAGTCCAACCATCATTGTAAGCCCGAGTCCCATGTCCAAGTGCTCATGTGAACTCCCCGTGGAAGATTTTGGAACCCCATAACCAACTCCAAATGATGCTCCAAAGACTGACACCTATCATGTGGATCCAAATAAGAAGATCCATCCACATAGTGGAAAAGGGTCGTAGCAGAATCTGGAATGAACAATACCACTGTAGAATATGTAGACTGAATGCCGGTAACTAGCTCCTGATGTGGGACATTGATGTTCTCTACAGAATGTGGAGTAGAGTCATCAAATAAAATATGAAAGTGGTTGTCATCCCAGAAATGACAACTATCCATATACCAATCATCACAATCTGCCTCAAAATCATACCAAACATATATTTCTTGATTATATTCATCCCTGAGGCCCTCCATAAGAAATATCTCCTGCATGTTATTCAATGAATCTTGAATACTACGAAAACTATCATTGAGGCCATATGTGAGGCTGTTTGTGAGGCTGTCTGTGAGGCCATGTACAAATGCATCCAATCTGTCATCCAATGTGTGAAACAATTGGGCTTTGAATGAGTCAAGAATTTATTTCAGGTTTTGAGAAGAAATATCCATTTGAACACCCTATGAACTCTTCGGTCCTGCAGCCATCACGAAAAAACCCAAAAAATAGACCCAATAAGTTTCGACAGAAAATCGCGGCTTTTTCTGGAAAAACCCTAAAAAACTGTTGAAGTTAAAATGCTTATAACTTCACTTCCCGGACTCCGTTTCGGCTGATTTTTTTTTTGAAATCGGGTGAAATTGTGAGAGGAAATCAGATATGTAACTTGGTTTGGAAAATTCGGCCTCCAACTTCTACAAAAATGAAAAAAAAAAATCGCGTCGTCGTCCGCCAAAAAAAAACCCTGAAAATTTGCAGATTTTCAAACTTCAATATCTTGACTTCCCGGACTCCGTTTCGGACGATTTTTTTTTTTTAAATTGGGTGTTTTTCTGAGAGGAACTCAGATCTACAACCCTTTTTTGAAAATTTTGTATGTAAATTTACTGAAAACTTTGAGAATGTCACGACCCTCTTTTTTCTTCTCCGAAAAAAAAAATCTGCAAAAATAAAAAATATTTGCCCACAATGTCTGCCCAAGGAAAGCACTCTGATACCACTTGTTAAGTACCTGAATAGATCTACAAATATAATCACCACAAATACTGAATAAAAAATAGATCCATAGAGCAAGATATAATAAATCACACTTTATGATTACCAAACCCTTAGGGTAGGGTAACACCATACAATGGATCCTATTATGGAAGGGATCCTCTCCTATTCACTTGCCTCTTCGAGGGGGCATCCTTATATTGAGCTACCTCTCCAAATATAATACTTCTTTTCATGTCTTAGTACATTGCTTGAACCCCTTTATATAGTGCTACCATCACTTAAGAACATTCTAGAGGAGGAATCTTCTATAAGTAGAACCTTCTAAGAAGTCCTCTTACATTTATTATATCTAATTACCCATTTATTATATCTAACTACCATAGTGGGACTTATTTAATAATATAGTGAACTTAGTCCACCTTACATTGAATGACTTCCACTATGGGCCCTCTGGGCCCCCCCACTACCTCTCTAGCTACCTTACATTTTGACAATCCATTTACCTCTTCTCCCGTCTAGGTCAGGCTGTACGAGAATGTCCTTCACAGAGGCAGAAGGAACGTATGCGGTGATCTTTGAGTGCAAGACATAGACTCTGAAAGCTTTAAGGGTCTTCACCAAGGCATAAGCCTACTTCTCCATGATCTCATACCAAAGTTCTGCATCTCTCAATGCCTTTCTGTAGAAGGAAATAGGTTTCTCTCGCCCCTGATCATTTCTCTGCAATAAGACCGCTGCTACTGTATCACAAGAAGCAAAAGAAAAAATTAGGAAATCTTTGGAATAGTCAGGACTGATCAGCACAAGTGCCTCAGTCAATGCCCTTTTTATCTGGAAAAAATATTCCCTAGGTTCAGCGGTCCATTTTACTTCATTTCCCTTTCTGAGCATGGTTGTGATGTGTCTCACCAGCTCAGCAAAATTTGAGATGAATCTCCTCAGAAAATTAATTTTCCCCAAAAAGGCCTGAACTTCCTTCTTGGATCTGGGAGGCGACAGGGTCTGAATTGCCTCTACCCTACTAGGATCAATTTTCACTCCCTCTGCTGATACTATATGGCCTAATAGCTTCCCCTCCTTCATAGCAAACAAAGATTTCTTGGGGTTTAGAGATAAGCCATACTTCCAACACTTCAGGAAAACTTTTTTCAAGTGGCAGCAGTGCTCCTCGTCTGACCTAGAGAAGACTGTGATGTCATCCAAATAGATCACTACAAACTGATCTTTCTCCCCAATGAAGGCTATATCCATATCTCGCTGAAAGGTTGCCACTGCATTCATCAATCCAAAAGGCATTTTGGCATACATGAATGTGCCCCAAGGAGTGGTGAAGGCTGTTTTTTCTCTGTCCTCGGGCATGACTGATCTTTGATTATACCCTGAAAACCCATCAATCATGGATATCCTAGATGCTCCAGTTACTTTCTGCAATATGTGTTCCATGTTGGGTAGGGGATAATTGTCTTTCCTTGAGCTTCTTTTCAGGTTCCTGAAATCAACACAGAGTCTGATTTCTCCACTCTTCTTACTTACTAGAACCAAATTGGCTACCCACTCAGAATACCTCAAGGGGACAATAATTTGGGCATCTAACAATTTATTCACTTCTTTCTCCATGACAGGTAGCAACATGGGATTTATCTGTCTCAGCTTCTACCTGAATGGCTTAGCTTCTTCTTTCAGCGGGATCTTGTGCTCAATGACAGATGTGTCATAGGTTTTGAGGTCTTCATAGGCCCATGAAAACACATCAACGAATTCCTTTAATAACCCAGCGTATTCCGCCCTCTGTTCATTAGTCAGGCTGCTTGACAATTTGACAAACTTAGGCTCGTCCTGCGTGCCAATGTTGCATTCGGCTATGTCAACATCTTTACTTGAGACACCACTCTTTATTGCCACATCATTTTTGTCAAATAGTCTTTCTAAAGGGACCAGTCCCCTCGGAATATGATTTCTAGGCAGTTGAATAATCTGGTGATTAATAATTTTATTCAAGAATACCTCAGAGGGGGGGTCATCTTCGGGATCCAGGTCCTGATCGATGTGCAATGCCGAAAACTCATCAACGGACTGAAGGAATTTTTTGATTTCAAGATCGTCCTCGAATACCTTCCAATACTTTATGTTGTCCGGGATGGATGGCCTGTATCTTACCTCGACCGCACCATTAATCTTTGGTGGCAGGGGGATCCTGAACAAACTGGCTGAGACTGCTAGGGAGTCGGCTGCAGTATTCTCTTCCCTTGGGACAAAAACAATGTTGAAAGTAGAGAAGAAATTATCAATCAAGTCCCATACCTCATTTCTGTAGCTTCTAAGCCGAGGGTGCTTGGCCTGATAAATATTGTTGACCTGTTGGATGATCAATTCTGTGTCTCCAAACACATCCATCTCCTTTATTCCCATTTATTTTGCAGCCCTCATACCCAGAACAAGAGCTTCATATTCTTCCACATTGTTGGTGATTTCGAATTCCAACTTGTATGACAAAGATATGGTCTCTTGACAGGGCGATATGAAAACCACTCCGGCACCTGCACCTATATTGGAGGAAGCTCCATCAAAGAACATCTTCCAAACAGAGGTGGTTGGAGGGGGTATCTCCTGACTGAGAATGGGCTGCTTTCTGATCTATAAAGGGGCCTGAGGAGTTTCGGTGATCTGTAACAAACTAGACCCTAAATCAGTGTCAAGTGCAAAGATGGGGTGATTAGTGGGGTTTCCTTCATCACTGACAATATAGGCTAGCTAGGCTTCTCTGTACAACCTCCTGTGTTCCCCTCCAAAAACTGGAATGGTGGCATATGTGAGATCCATCTGTAACGTTCCTCCAAGTCTCTTAATCCAAGACCTTGACAACAACATGCCAAAATTGGGGGGAACATCAACTACCACAATATCCATGACCACACTCTTCATGGGCAGTTGAAACAAAGAAACCACCAAGTCCTTGATGACTCCTAGACATTGCACCCTCCTCGAATCGAAAGAGTACAAATCATGATAGGCCTTGGTCACTTCTAATCCCAGCTCTTCCATGACTATCTTGGGCATAAGTTTATGAGAAGCTCCTGAATCCATGAGGCAATTATGCAACACTTTATCATGTATGTTCAGGGAGGTGTAGAAGGGAGGGGATGAATCATCTCTGTCTTCTACCATGGGACCTAGGATGACGACTGGCTTCTCATCTTGAAGGTTCATTGAGTCAGAGGGAGGCCGAAGGGACTCAGATTGTAGCATCTTAGAGAGGGACCTTTTAAAGTCTTCATTTTTAAATAGCTCAGAGAGGGGGATGGGAATCCTGATCTTTTGAATTTCATGCAAAAAATTAAAAAAAGAAACAGGCTTAGGAGCTTCCCTTACCTCAGCGACAGGTTCTTTGGTTGCTGGCAAAACACTCTGATTTTTCTTTTCTTTAGTCGTGGTTGTTGCAGTCTTAGTAGGCCTATCTGGTATGAGGGGCTGATCTTGGATGTCAAAGTCTCCTTCTTTCTTTCCTGACCTGAGATTGTATCTATTAGAAGTGTGGTCGACCCTCTCTCCCTTTCCTAACTCATGGATCTGAATGTTCATCAAGGATTTTTCGTATGCAGACTGAGTCAAATGGGGAAAAGGAGGGGCTTCCTCAACATAATGAATTTCAGGGTCGAATTCGTCTATGTCCTCTCTGTCCTCATGAGTAACTAGGTTATTTTGGAGGGGGGGTTGAATCCTTTGATCCTCTCTGTCTTTTCCCCTTTGTTCCCTTGGGAAGACCTGTGGTCCATTGTTATTAAGTCTCTTGAATCCTCTGTTATCATCATTCTAGGGATGTTTGTACATGGGCTTCCCTTCTAACTCCCACCTCTCCATCCTGGCAAAAAGTGATTTTAGTACTCTGGATGTCTCATCAGTCTGATGGGGCATGGGAGAGGAACTGGATGGGGAGGCTTCGGGCCTTTTCTTAGATATGTTTCTATCAGCAGCGTTCCTGAGTCGGTCAACAGCCAATATGTTAGATTCTACTTCCACGGCTGCATCCTGCATGTGGGCCAAGGTAGTGGCTCTTCTCTCTCTCAGCAGTAGGCAGAAATCAGGATCAAAAGCGCTAGCATAAGTGATCTTAGCTGAGGCTTCTGAGGGCTTTATCTGAGCGGGAATTTTATTATACATTTTATTGAATCTCTTGGAGAAGTCAGAGACAGACTCTCCTTCTTTTCTCTTCAAAGATCCAAACTCTTTCATATAATACATGAAATATTTCTTATCTCCCCATTGTCTCAAAAAGGAATTTTCTAGAGCTTCGATCCCATGAATAGATCCAGGAGGCAGGGCCTTGAACCATTTTCTAGCCTCGCCTTGGAGGCTATGGACAAAAATCCTCATCCATATGTCTGCATGCATGATGACATTATCATCTGTGAAACTGTAAAAGGCTTCTAGGTGTTCATCTGCAGTTATGTCCCCCTCACCCGTGAACTTGGGTAGTTGCTTGAGGTAACCATCTGTCGGGAGGGTGTTGAGGGGTTGAGGTAACACAAGGGGAGCATACCTAGTGGCTATAATAGCCTCCATTCTGGTCATAGGTGGATTAGCACTAGCCATAGGAATATTAGGTGGAGGAGAACTTAGAGGAGAAGCAGTTCGTGAAGGGGTTGCAGGAATTGAGTCTCAAAGTGGAGTGGGAAACGAGAGAGGGTTTAAGGAGAAGACTAACGAGCTCAAGTCAGTAGGTGTTCCTCCTTGTGTAGGAGTGGTGAAATCTTCTGTAGTCCCGGGTCTACACCGAGGAACAGATTCAGAGGAGAGGGGAGTGACAAGGATTTCTCCCTCCAATCCGAGACTAGGAGGGGAAAACTCAACAGGAACACTCCCAAAATTCAGGAAACGGGAAACCTCTGAAGGAGGCTGGCTACGAAGCTGAGAATAATAAAACAAAGTTTTCATGGAAGGAGGTGGGGAAATACTTGGCTCAGCAGCAAAGCTTTCTCCTTGGGAGGGCTTCCCTTTTCTGATAATCACCTCTGGATATTCTTCAGGCGTGGCCAGAGGCAGCTGTGGATGGGACCGCATGTGTCTATTGCTGGAAGCCACAACTAACCCAATAGGTTCGTCCCAGTGGAGTCGTCACAATGGAATCGCCAGGTGCATAGTAGCAATCTTGGTAATTCTGATATCTGATGCACCTTCAGAATCAGTTAATCATTGTCGTTCAATCCAGGGGAAAATCTTCAACTTCGTCCCCGACAACGGCGCCAGAAATGTTAGCGTCGGAAGTCACTCCTGGATTGCAGAAGGAGCAGAGCCCGACACCCATCAGTTTAATGTCATGATTTGTTTATAAAAGGATGATCAAATGGAGGCAAACTCAGGACAACATCATTTCAACTCTGAAAATAGGCCAGGCATGCATGGGCAAGTGAGGTCTTAGATAAACTTCAAACAGTGAGTTGTAATAAGGGTGAGTAGGGGGAAGACTTGTATAAGAAGAGTGCAGGGGTTTGTTATAAACATTAGGTTCCTAACAGACTGTGAGAAGAAAACATCCAAAGGCAAGATCTTCTTACATTCAAACGAAGAAAACCAGAGAAAACAGTAATGCACAACAAATCCTTTATCATAACATAACTACAGCAATTCATGCGAATCATTCGATCATGAACTCTCTGGCATGAGACGAAAACATAGGTGAAGTAGGAAAATTGTTTGTCATAAAACAAGAAATCTCAAATACAGATGCACAACCAAAAAACTAGAATGGTTGTTAAAACATTACAGTCGGGAGCTCCGCTCTACCATCGATAGATACAAAAATGGCGAAAACGCCTACATATACTCAAAACAACAACAACAACAAAATCGATATGTTGCATTAAAACTTTGCTTCTGCATGGATTCTGACAATTTGCAGTTGTAGTATCTGCATGATCGTGCACCTATGGTAGATGCAATTGAACCCCTGACAGTTCCGTGGGCGAATCGACGTGCCTTTAATTCGTCACCGAACTTTCCCATTATGGAAGAGGCGATGTCTAACCATCACCAACTACTGCAATAACTGCTTCATTGGGATTGAGGATGGCCCAGCCAACTCAACACATTTTGGACATGGAAGACCCTTCGCGCTACCACCTGGATTAGCTGAATGGCCTGATGAATAGGCGTGGAGGCCGGCGCGAAGGATGGGGCGCATAACAGGAGTGGCGGTGCCAAAACTATGAGGGTGAGATATGAAGTGATGAGGTGGGAAAGGGATCACAGGGGAAGACATATGGCGGAAGGAAATAAGTGGAGGGGGCGGGAGATGGGATATAATGGGAACGCTTTTAGTGGGAAGCTGACGTGGAAGGGAGCAGGACACATGGCAAGGGGTGATTGGATGATGAGATGGGAAAGGGACCACTCGAACCAGACGAGGGGAGATGGACAGATGTCGGAGGACGAGGAAGGGGCTAAAGGGAGTGAGCCTCATCGCACGGCTAGGAGGAGGACAGATGGCACAAAATATTACACAACATGGAAGGGGCCCACATTGGTTAAACGCAGAAGGATAGAGGATGCTCGGGTTGCTTGTGCACCGTTGATCCGAGCACTCAAATTGCAGCCGTCGAAGAGGTGCGTCTTCAATTCCTGACCCGCCCCCTCTTCTTAAAGGTAGAAAGGCGGGGGGGGGGGGTCCGGAATCACCTTGCGCGTCATTGATCCGGGCGCTTCGATCATGACCGTTGAAGAGGTGCGCCCTCGATTCCAGACCCCTCCCCTCCGCTTAAAGGTAGAAAGGCAGGGGGGCTCCGGAATCCTATGTACGTCGTTGATCCAGGTGCGTGAATCTCTGCCATCCAATATTGCTTGCCGATTAATCACAAGCACACTTTGCATCCGAACTTAGGGCAAGTGGGTTTTTAGCCCATTCTTTCACTTTTCACCCCCTTTACAAGAAATGTCGCTAACACGCGCTACTAGTGAAAATGTTTCATTGTAATCAATTTCAGGTAGTTGTGTAAATCCTCTTGCAACTAAACTTGCCTTGTACTTCTGTACATTTCCTTCTGCATCTTGCTTGGTTTTATAAATCCACTTGACGCTTATAACATCCTTGTCTTCAGGTACATCAACCAAATTCCATGTTTGATTTTTTTTCTATGCATCTGATTTCTTCATCCATGGCTTGTGCCCATACATCCTCTTTGACAACTTCTTCAAAGGTTAATGGATCATCTATTTGTGAAAACAGAGAAAAAACTAAAAATGAATTTGTTGCGTCTTCATTATAGATGCTGCGTAGAATTCTTTTCTTTCTTGGTAACAAACTTGCTAAAGTTGGATCTGGAGATGTAGAACTGCTTGGACTGCTTGTTGGTGTTTGTTGCACTCTAGGTGTAGACTGTGCACCTATTGTTCTTAATGGAGTATTTTGCACACTAATTTGCGTCGTAGTTCCAAGTGTAGATGGGACTGTGCACTGACTTGTGCATGGTTTTTGAACCACTTCATCTTCTGTGTCATCATGTTTTATTGCATTAATAATTTTTACTGTCTTTTCTATGCTTCCATCCCATGCTTCTTTCTCCACAAACTGAACATCACGACTGATTATGAATTTTCTTGTGACAGAGTCATACAACTTGTATCCTTTTGTTTCTTTAGAATACCCTACAAATATACATTTATGTCCTTTGTTGTCCAACTTCATTCTCAATTCATCTGGAACATATGCGTATGCAACAAAACCAAAAAAAATTAAGTGCGCCACATTATTCTTTGAACCTATCCAGGCTTCCTGAGGAACTCTATTCTTCACACTCTTTGTCGGACATATGTTCAATATGTATACTGCAGTTGCTACTGCCTCGACCCAATACTCATTAGACAAATGTTTGTATGTCAACATACTACGCGCCATTTCCATGATGGTTATGTTATTTCTTTCTGCGACACCATTTTTTTGTGGTGTGTATCGTGCGGTAAATTGTCTCTAGATGCCATGAACTTTACAAAAGTTTTGAAATTCTCTTGAGATGTATTCTCCTCCTCTATCAGTTCTTAAACACTTGATGTAAAACCCACTATGTTTCTCCACAAGTGATTTAAACTGTTAAAAACAACCCAATGTGTCAGATTTATGATTTAGGAAATAAATCAATGTCTTTATTGAGAAATCATCAATGAATGTTAGAAAATAAGTATTGCCTCCTATTGACGGATTTTGCATTGGTCCACAAATGTCTGAGTGTACTATTTCCAGTGGAGATTTTTCTCTGTAAGACTTTCCAACTAGAAATGAATCTCTGTGTTGCTTGGCAAATATGTAGCCTTCACATATCCTTTCTATTTTTTCAATCAATGGTAATCCTTTTACCATATCCTTTGTGTGTAGCAACTTCAGACCTCCAAAGTTCAAATTTCCAAATCTGAAATGCCATAACCAAGAATCATCATGTATTTCAGATTGGAATGTTTCCTTTATCTCTGCACCATCTTCTCCTTTCTTGATACTGCGCGCACTTTCTATTGTAAATCCAGTGTCTGACTGCACCCTTTTTCCTTTATCAACAGTTTGTGTTGTATTTTTCTTCTTAATTGGCTTTAATGTCAATGGGAACATCCTGTTACTTGTCATATGGATTTTTTCAATAAGAATATTGCTTGGGCATTTATCCATGATCACATAGTGATCATCTTCCATGTAGATTTTGTATCCTTTTTGTAACAGTTACCATGTACTAATCAGATTATGCTTCAGACCAGAAACATAATATACATCAGACATAACTTTTTGTTCTCCTTGTCTGGTTAAAATGTTTATACTGCCTTTTCCTAAGACAATGACTTGGATATCTGTTCCAAGTGTAACCTTGGTTTGGACTGACTCATCCAAACTAGAAAACAGTTCTATGTTTCCTGTCATGTGGTTACTATAACTTGAATCTAAGTACCATATGTCACATTGATGCAGGAGCATCGTACAAAGTCGAAGCATGCACCTAGCCAAGGGATCAGCTAGACACACGGATGGGAAAAAGGAGCACGTTTTTTTTATGAAAGCGTTTTGAATTTTGAAAACTGAAGCATTAATGTAATAAGCTAGGAGGAGCGTACTTTCATTTATGTCTTGGAGATATGAATAGACCTAGAGAGATTACTCTCATCTGCCGGATGTAATAGGCATTTAAGTCTGATAAATGTAAAGTAGGTAGATTTAATTTAATAGATTAGACAGTTAGGAGATAGGGGGGAAAACGGATATAGAAACCCTCAACCTTGTATCATTGTAACAGAGATTTTTATTATCATTCAAAATTGATAAGTTGGAGAGTTGTAGCAGAGAGTTGTAGAGAAGAACCCATGTACAGGAGCAATTGAGTTAATATATGAATCTTTGACTCACTTTCATGGTGTTATGATGCTTACTGTTTACATTAGTTGAATGGTATGTTTACAGTTGCTTTATTTCTCTGTTATGCATTTGTTTCAATGAAGTGTTGTGTGTATTATTTCATGTTGAATGTATGAAGTCTGAGAGAGAAGGAGAATGAGTTTCAATTGTTTCTCTTCCTGAGAGATCCTACAAGGAGTGCAGTGAACGTCTGCAAGGTGTGCGTTGACGAGGGTTTGAGTTTTATCTCAGAAAGCTCAAGAGAGATATCGTTGTTCTCATACTCACAGAAGTGCAGGTGAATCACAGATCCGTGCAAGGTGTGCGCAGGCTGGTGGAAGTCTTAGAATTTATCAACTAAGAGGAAAGTTGAAAGGACCACTGTTGCAAAGAGTGCATAGGGTCGAAGACTCAAATAACCAAAAGTTATTTGGAAGTTTTCCGCAAGGAGTGTGAGCAGGAACCCCTTGGAAAGCTTGAGTTTGCAAGTAAAATCTCAGGAGAGATAACACCATTGAAGTGTTCAAAGGAAGATAGAAATCAAACCACTTCAAAGGGAGATGAAGATCGAAACCTTCGCATAGAAATTAAGTTCAGAAGAGGAGAACACCCAGTCATTGAACTGAAGTCATTATGAAGTGAATCGGGTAGTCAGAATTCTCTGTGGAGAGCTCGCGAAATCGCGAGGACCGTAGGATCCGATGGAGACATATGGACGGTGAGAGGCTTTCGTGAAGGAAGTGCGAATTTGCGAGAGTCATTTGATCTTGCAAATATGTAAGGTGGTTAGGAGTTGGATTAATCCTCCACCATGACATCAAGAATCAACGTGGACCGTTGATCATGATCAGTTTAAGTCATTGGATCATATCGCAAACTCGGGGATCGTGAGTTTGGAGGCCAGACCAAAATTATTGGTTTGTGCAAAGTTCTGAGTTGCGAGGAGAAGGGAAGGAGATCCATACCATTGGATCCAAGCTCTGGCAGGACCGTTGGATCATAACCTCCGCGTGGTATTGCGTATCGTGAACTCGGGGGTTGAAAGGACTTATTTTCGACTGAAGAAGTCACGAGGTGCCAAGCGTCGAGGGCTCGTATGAACACGTAGCACACCCAATAGGTGGGGCTGCGTAGCTGATAGGTGGCTTAACAACAAGCACCCAGAGAAAAGGTGGAAGTAGACAATAGGTGGCATACGCGCATCACATCGAAAAAGGTCACCCATCGTTGACCTTTCGCGTCTCAGGGATTCGCAAAAGAGGAGCACGGGAGCTCAACACTCCAACTCGCGAAGTCGCGAAGTTGCGAGTAGTGTTAGCAACTTATCCCTAGCTGGTGGTTATGTGTGGGAGGCGCTAACAAGGAGGAACCATACCTATATCGTCATCTCGGGTATCGGAGGTTTGGAAAAGAGGAGTCGAGGGTCTTTGACTCACGAACTCGCGAATTGTGAGTTGCAAAAAGCACTTGCGCTAAGGCCCAGTTGTGGTCGTATGGTGATGTAAGGCTCATGCCTGGTGTCAAGTTACACATGGCAGGTTTTCATAAAAACCTGTGGATTTGTTGAAGGTTGCAATAGGGAACCAAAGGGGATGCTTCGGCTCGAGAAGAATTAGAACAATCTTGAGCGGATCTCGGCCCGAGGGCAAGGGGGTCTACGTCAGTTGTGATATTAGAGCCCATAACAATTTCTTTGCTTTCTGTAGTAGAGAAGGGAGAAATTATATAGCCATGACACCGAGAAGAAGAGATAGGCCAATGCCTGATCTAGCAGTGGAAAGAGAAATGCACGAATTACGTGCCAAGCTTGATGCCATGGAGACATCACAAAGGTGCACAGTTGACGCTGGGGATATCAGCGAAGCTAAAAGTGAAAATGAAGCTGGAAACGAAGGAGAAGAAGTTGCAGTCGAAGACGCTGCAAACGAACGCCTATTAAGGGTTGTTGCAAGGATAGGTGCCAGAGCGAAAATGGACATTCCAGTGTACGAAGGCAACTTAGATGTTGAAGAACTTCTAGATTGGATTAGAGCTCTAGACAAATACTTCAACTATGAGGATGTCGAAGAAAACAAGAAAGTCAAACATGCTGTCTCTAGACTTAAAGGGCATGCAACACTGTGGTGGGATGAACTGCAGGCTGACAGATGTTGCAAGGGCAAGCAGAAAATCAAAAGCTGGGATAGAATGGTTGCAAAGATAAAAGCCAAATTTATACCTAGGGATTATCAAATCACTCTGTTTCGAAGGATGCAGAATTTGAGACAGAAGTTGATGTCAATGAAAGAATACACTGAAGAATTCTATAGGATAAACATCAGGGCAAGTCATCAGGAAAGCGATGATGAAAAATTTGATAGGTACATGAATGGTATGTGATATGACATTCAAGATTAGATGAGAATGATGACTATTTGAAATGTGGAAGATGCTTATCAGATAGCTCTAAAAGATTAAGAGAAGATGAGCCGGAAGCAAGGTCAAAGAGGCTGAGGTAGAAGTCAAGCCAGAGGCAAAACAATTGCCCAAGACAGAACTCAGAAACCTAAAGAAGAGGGGAAGAAACCTCAAACTCAACCTGAGAGAGGAGGAAGCTCACAAGGAAGGAAATATGTTGATAGAAATACTTTTCCTCAAGCCAGAAGAAGAGGAAGAGTTAGAGGAGGTGAAGTGAAATGCTTTGTCCGTGGAAAAATCAGACATAAATCCTATGAGTGTCCAGATAAGAAGAAGGATGGTGGTGAAACTCACATTGCTGAAGCTCAAGGATGGAACGTTGAGGAAGAAGACGCTGAGGCCGGAAGATCTTTGATGATGAAGAAAGTTCTCTTGAAGCTGGAGAAGGAGGCAGAGAACCTAGCTCGAAGAAACAGTCTATTTCGGACTGCTTGCAAAACTAAAGACAGGGTATGCAAAGTCATAGTGGATAGCGGTAGCACAGACAATCTCGTATCTACATAGATGGTAGAAAAGTTGGAGCTAGAGACTATTGTACATCCAAGCCCATATAGAGTTTCATGGCTACAAAAAGGACACCATGTAAATGTCACTAAACAATGTTTAGTTGAATTTAAAATAGAAGGATATAAGGATGAAATATTATGTGATGTCATTCCCATGGATGTTTGTCATCTATTTCTAGGTAGACCATGGCAATATGACAGAAACATGGTTCATGATGGGAGAAAGAACACGTACACCTTGGAGAAAAATGGTAGGACTCACATGTTGTTGTCGATTAAGAACCAGGAGGTGAAAACAGAAATGAGCAACACTGTACTTCTCCTGAGTGGGAAGGAAATTCTTAATGAGGTTAAGACGAAGGAAGACACACAATTTATTGTGGTCAAGAAGACTAAAATTGTTTTGACCAGTACGAGGATAGATGATTTACCAGAAGAAATCCAGGAGTTGTTGGGAGAGTTTGTTGATATAGTAGTGGAGGAACTACCTTGTTCGTTGCCACCTATCAGGAGTATAAGCCATCATATCGATCTTATACCTGGAGCTAGTTTACCGAACAAAGAAACGTATAGATTGACGCCGCAGGAAAATGAAGAGGTTAAGAAACAGGTCCAAGACTTAATGGACAAAGGATTGATTAGAGAGAGCTTGAGTCCATGCGTTGTTCCGACAATGCTCAGCCCAAAGAAAGATGGAGGCTGGAGAATGTGTACAGGCTCAAGGGAGATCAATAAGATTACCATCAGATATAGATTTCCATTACCAAGGATGGACGACTTGATGGATTGCTTGAGTGGAGCAAAGTTTTTTTCAAAGATTGATTTGAAAAGCGGATATCATCAAATTAGAATGAGAGATGGTGATGAATGGAAAACAACATTCAAGACAAATGAAGGGCTATATGAATGGCTTGTCATTCCATTTGGCTTAACGAATGCGCCCAGTACTTTCATGAGGTTGATGAATGAAGTCCTGAAGGATTTCATAGGGAAATTTGTCATTGTATATCTTGACGATATATTAATTTTCAGCAAAACAGAAGCAGAGCACTTAAAACATTTAGTTGCAGTATTGAGGAGATTACAACAAGAGAAATTGTTGGTCAATGTGAAGAAATCATCATTTATGAGGACATAACTCATTTATTTGGGTTTTGTTATCTTTGCGAATGAGATGAAAATGGATCCAAAAAAGATAAAGGCAATTAAGAATTGGCCATCGTCGAAGAATGTGTTTAAAGTTCAAAGCTTCCATGGTTTGGCTAGCTTCTACAGGAAATTTATCCAAAACTTTAGTGGAATTAGCACACCAATGATGGATATGGTGAAGAAAAGACATAAAACTTTTCACTGGACGGAGGAAGCAGAGAAGAGTTTCAATCTGCTGAAGAAGAAGATCATTGAGCAACCAATTTTGGTTTTGCCGGATTTTCGCAAGACATTCCAGGTCAAGTGTGACGTGAGTGGATTTGAAATTGGAGTGGTCTTGAGACAAGAAAATAGGTTGGTCGCATATTTCAGTGAAAAACTGAATGAAGCGAAGATTAAGTACTCCACATATGACAATGAATTCTACGCAGTCATACAAGCGCTGAAGAAATGGAAACACTATTTGGTTCCCAAAGAGTTTGTTTTGTACATCGATAATCACACTTTGCAATTCGTGACTCAATAGGAGAAGTTGAACCAAAATCATGCTAAATGGGTTGAATTCATGCAGAATTTTACTTTTGTGATTAAGCATATTTTTGGAACTGCTAACAAAGTTGCTAATGCTTTGAGCAGGAAATGTTTGCTTATGCAAGAATTCAGAGTCAAGACTTTGGGTTTTGATAACCTCAAAGAAATGTACAGAGATGATCCAGACTTCAGGGAAGCATATGAGGTATCTGAGAATCCAATTCTCAGGGACAGAAGTCAATGGACTGAATACATGATCCATGATGGATTATTGTTCAGGGGAAATCAACTATGTATTCCAAAATGCTCCATGAGGGAGAATTTGCTGAAAGAAAAACACAGTGGAGGATTGGACGGACACTTCGTTCATGACAAGACATTCTCAAAGTTGAACAACTCATATTATTGGCTAGGGATGAGAACAAATGTTAAGAAATTTGTGGACAGATGCAGAATTTATTAGCACATGAAAGGGAAAAGGCAGAACGCAGGATTATATCAACCATTACCCATACCTAAAAGGCCATGGGACGCAATGAGCATGGATTTCATATTGGGACTGCCAAGGACACAGAGTGGATATGATTCGATCTTTGTGGTAGTCGACAGATTTTCAAAGATGGCACATTTCATACCATGCCAGAAAACCAGCAATGCAACTCATATTGCGAACCTGTTTTTCAAAGAAGTCGTCAGACTTCATGACTTACCAAAGAGTATCATTTCTGATTAAGATACCAAGTTCGCGGGACATTTCTGGAGAACCTTATGGAAGAAGTTGGGGACAATTTTTTCTTTTAGCTCAACATATCATCCTCAGATGGATGGACAGACAGAGGTCGTAAATAGGAGCTTGGGAGATTTGCTGAGAAGCTTAGTGAATAAACACCACATTCAGTGGGATCACATTCTTCCACAAGCGGAATTTTCTTATAATGATTCTTTTAACAGAAGCACAGGGCAGAGTCCATTCCAGATTGTATATGGAATGCAACCAAGGGTAGTTTCTGAATTGAAAGATTTAGAACAAAATGAATTCAGGAGTGCCAGTACAGAGGACTTTGCAGAAGGAATGAAGGAGCTTCACAACTGAATTAAGGAGCGATTGCAGAGTTCAAGTCAAGAATACAAGCAGAGAGTAGATCAACACAGGTGAGAACTTCAATTTGAAGTTGGTGATCTGATTCTTGCACATCTGAGGAAGGAGAGGTTCCTAAGGGGAACATATAATAAACTGAAGATGAAAAAGATTGGACCATGCAAGATCATAAGGAAATTTGGGATAAATGCATATGAGATTGAATTATCCAATGGGGTCGAAATCTCACTGATATTCAATGTTGTGGATTTGTACCCTTCCAGAGTTGAAGAAGCAAGAATAGAAAATGAACAGAAAGAGGTTCAATGGACAAAACAAATGCCTATAGCTGAAAAGCCGTAGATGGAAAGCATAATTGACAAGAGGATTAGCAGAAAGACCAGGAAAAAGGAGTATTTTGAATACTTGGTCAAATGGAAGGGACATCCAGTTGAAGATGCCAGTTGGGAGGATGAAGCAGAAATTCAAAAGCATGGACAGACCGTGCAAGGGCTCATGAATAGGAGTTCATGAAAATTTTCAAGTGAGGAAGTATGATGCAGGAGCATCATACAAAGCCGAAGCACACGCCTAGCCAAGGGAACAACTGGACGCGCGGATGGGAAAAAGGAGCACGTTTTTTTTATGAAAGCGTTTTGAATTTTGAAAACTGAAGCATTAGTGTAATAAGCTAGGAGGAGCGTAATTTCATTTATGTCTTGGAGATATGAACAGACCTGGAGAGATTACTCTCATCTGTTGGATGTAATAGGCATTTAAGTCTGATAAATGTAAAGTAGGTAGATTTAATTTAATAGATTAGACAGTTAGAAGATGGGGGGGGAAACGGATATAGACACCCTCAACCTTGTAACATTGTAACAGATATTATTATTATCATTCATAATTGATAAGTTGGAGAGCTGTAGCAGAGAGATGTAGAGAAGAACCCATGTACAAGAGCAATTGAGTTAATATATGAAGCTTTGACTCACTTTCATGGTGTTATGATGCTTACTGTTTACATTAGTTGAATGGTATGTTTACAGTTGTTTTATTTCTCTGTTATGCATTTATTTCAATGCAATGTTGTATGTATGATTTCATGTTGAATTTATGAAGTCTGAGAGAGAAGGAGAATAAGTTTCAATTGTTTCTCTTCCATGGAGATCCTACAAGGAGTGCAGTGAACAACTACAAGGTGTGCGTTGACGAGGGTTTGAGTTTTATCTCAGAAATCTCAGGAGAGATACCATTGTTCTCATACTCACAGAAGTGTAGGTGAAGCACAGATCCGTGCAAGGTGTGTGCAGGTT
Organism: Picea engelmannii; assembly: GCA_009831015.1. Classification (NCBI taxonomy): domain Eukaryota; kingdom Viridiplantae; phylum Streptophyta; class Pinopsida; order Pinales; family Pinaceae; genus Picea; species Picea engelmannii. The sequence goes on from ML791440.1 coordinate 384,489, forward strand.
GGTGGAAGTCTTAGAATTTATCAACTAAGGGGAAAGTTGAAAGGACCACTATTGCAAAGAGTGCACAGGGTCGAAGACTCAAATAACCAGAAGTTATTTGGAAGTTTGTCGCAAGGAGTGTGAGTAGGAACGCCTTGGAAAGCTTGAGTTTGCAAGTAAAAGATCAGGAGAGATAACACCATTGAAGTGTTCAAAGGAAGACAGAAATGTTAGAAAAATAGGACTGTGGAGCAATAAAATAAAACAAATGCGGAAATAAAACACAGAAGATACACAATACAAGAGAGACATAGATTTACGTGGTTCACCCAGTGTGGGCTACGTCCACCAGAGAAATTGCCAGGTCCTTTCTTTATTATTATCCAGCAAAATGAAGGGATACAACCTACAGCAAAACCTGATGTAACTTCCTCTTCTTTCTCTCACAGTCTCCTCTCTCAGAATACAATACTTGCCAACCTCCATAGCCGCAATACATTTCCCTCATAAAAGAGGGTTGCCTTCTAGGGAAAAAAACCCTAACATAATCTCTATCGTTATATTTGTGACCTTATAATGAACAGTCCAGATTTACAATGAAATTACAATATACTTTTACAAGGCAATTTTTGCTTCGGGGGCTTCACCCCCGAACCCCCGCTTGCCCCCAAACCCCGTAGAGGGTGCACCCCCCCTCTGCACTCCCCCGCGTGGAAGTGTGTACATACTTCTGGGGTGTAAATACTTCATGGGGTATAAACACAGCTGAAAGTAAAAAACCTATAAATCAAGAAGATAATCAGGCTCCACCGCTGATCTCAACAACTCCACCGCTCCACTACTGCTATATATGCTAGACTCTGAACCTTCTTGGACATGGAAAATTTCTCATCTTCATATTCATTCTTGAAGACCAACTAAAACTGAGCAAGAACTCAGTTTCTCCCTAGTTACTCCCTTTGTTAACATGTCTGCAGGATTCTGGCTAGTGTGTATATTTTCCAGCTTCAATTGTCCATCTTCCAAGGCGGATCGTATGAATTGGTACCTCAAATGTATATGCTTAGTATTAGAATGGAAGGCTGAGTTCTTTGCAAGGTGAATGGCACTTTGACTGTCACAGTACAACCTGTTGTTCTCCTGCTTCTTTCCCAATTCCTCCATAAACCTTTGTAACCAAATCATCTCTTTACTAGCCTCTGTAGCAGCAACATA
>ML791440.1:389382-411015 GCA_009831015.1 Picea engelmannii
ATATTGAAAGCCACCGATGCTGCCAGGCTCAGCCGTATCGTTCCTAGAGCCTTTCTGTCAAGAATCTCCCATTCTTCGTCCTTCATGGCCGCCGACTTCTTTGCTACTCCACTCAATGGTAGGAATAGATCCTTCTGATATAACTAATCTTCCATCTGCATCTTCCATAACTGGTAGTTTTGGCCGTTAAATTTCTCGACCCTAAACTTTCCATCTTCCGACATTGCTCCCACTCAAACCAGGAACCCTCTTTTCCTGCGAATTACTTTACGCTCTGATACCATTTGTTAGAAAAACAGGACCGCGGAGCAATAAAATAAAACAAATGCGGAAATAAAACACAGAAGATACACAATACAAGAGAGACACAGATTTACGTGGTTCACCCAGTGTGGGCTATGTCCACCAGAGAAATTGCCAGGTCCTTTCTTTATTATTATCCAGCAAAATGAAGGGATACAACCTATAGCAAAACCCGCTGTAACTTCCTCTTCTTTCTCTCACAGTCTCCTCTCTCAGAATACAATACTTGCCAACCTCCATAGCCGCAATACATTTCCCTCATAAAAGAGGGTTTCCTTCTAGGGAAAAAAACCCTAACATAATCTCTATCATTAGATCTACTACCTTATAATGAACGGTCAAGATTTACAATGAAATTACAATATACTTTTACAAGGTAATTTTTTCTTTGGGGGCTTCACCCTCGAACCCCCGCTGGGGGCCTACTTTCCCCCAGACCCCCTAGCCGGGGGGATCGGCCCCCCAGACCCCGTAGAGGGGGTACCCCCCCTCTGCACTCCCCCGCATGGAAGAGTGTACATACTTCTGGGGTGTAAATACTTTATGGGGTATAAACATGGCTGAAAGTAAAAGACCTATAAATCAGGAAGATAATCAGGCTCCACAAACAACAAGAAATTGAACCACTTCAAAGGGAGACGGAGATCGAAACCGTCGCATAGAAATTAAGTTCAGAAGAGGAGGACACTCAGTCGTTGAACAAAAGTCATTGAGGAGTGAATTGGGTGGTCAAAATTCTCTGTGGAGAGCTCGCGAAATCGCGAGGACCGTAGGATCCGATGGAGCCATATGGACGGTGAGAGGCTTTCGTGAAGGAAATGTGAAGTTGCGAGAGTCGTTGGATCTTGCAAAGCTATAAGGTGGTTAGGAGTTGTATGAATCTGCCACCCTGACATCAAGAATCAATGTGGATCCTTGATTGTGATCAATTTGAGTCATTGGATCATATCGTGAACTCGGGGATCATGAGTTTGGAGGCCAGACCAAAATTCTTGGTTTGCACGAAGTTCCAAGTTACGAGGAGTAGGGAAGGAGATCCAGACTGTTGGATCCAAGCTCCGGTAGGATCGTTGGATCAGAACCTCTACGTGGTATAGCGTATCACGAACTTGGGGGTTGAAAGGAATTTTTTTTGACTGTAGAAGTCACGAGGTACCGAGCATCGAGGGCTCGTATGAACACATGGCACACCCGATAGGTGGGGCTGCTTAGCTGACAGGTGGCTTAACAACAAGCGCCCAAAGAAAAGGTGGAAGTAGGCAATAGGTGGCATACACGCATCACCTCGAAAAATTTCACCCATCGTTGACCTTTTGCGTCTCGGGGATTCGTAAAAGAGGAGCACGGGAGCTCAACACTCCAACTCGCGAAGTCGCAAAATTGTAAGTAGTGTTAGAAACTTATCCCTAGGTTATGTGTGGGAGGCGCTAACAAGGAGGAACCATACCCGTATCGTCATCTCAGGTATCGAAGGTTTGGAAAAGAGGAGTCGAGGGTCTTCGACTCATGAACTCGCGAATTGTGAGTTGCGAAAAGTGCTTGCGCTAAGGCCCAGTTTTGGTCGTATGGTGATGTAAGGCTCGCTCCTGGTGTCAAGTTACACAGGGTGGGTTTTCATAAACGACCTGTGGATTTGTTGAAGGTTCCAGCAGGGAACCAAAGGAGCCACTTCGGCTCGAGAAGAAATAGAACAATCATGAGCAGATCTCGACCCGAGGGCAAGGGGTCTACATCACACATGGAATTTATTGAGAAACATTGCATTCTACTAGTGACACTATATTAGGTATTTCTACGACACTAGGCATAGCTACAACGTGCACCATAAACATAAAGCGAGTTTGGTTATTTTCACTGTGTGACTGATCTTGACTTTGCTTGTTCTGATTATACTATCTCTTTATGCACTCATATGCATAATGTACATACCTTTTATAGTAATGGCATTGAATCTTTGATTTTTCAGTTCTTTGACAACTTCACTGGTTGGTACTTGGGTTTTCACCTCTTCCACTAGTATTTCCAGGATTGTTACTGCATCCACTTTTTTTAGAAATTCTTCCTCTGCCTCTAGAATTATCTCTCCCCCTTCCTCTTCCACAACTTATAGATGACTACGTGGAAAATTCATTCTCTAATGACATTCTTGATCTATTCAATCTGTGTTCATGATTGATGAGGGAAGCTTGTAGTTCATCTAGAGTGAACTGACTCAAGTCTTTTCTCTCTTCTAGGGTAACAACAAGGGTATCAAACTTAGGAGGAAGACTCATAAGTACCTTCTCAACAACTTTTTTGTCTTCTATCATTTCACCATGAGACTTAATCTGATTTATCAGTCCAATGACATGGGTGTAGAATGAATCTAATGCGTCTGAATCTTTCATTGACATGGTTTCAAAATGTCTTCTAAGAATCTACAATTTTGTAGTCTTTACTTTGTCCATACCCTGATAAGAGGTTTGTAATGTGTCCCATGCCTCCTTGGCTTTCTTTGTTGATGAAACTCTTGGAAGTATGCTCTCATGCATGGCTTGATGTATGTAAAACACCGCCTTTCCATCCTTCTTTCTTTGATACTTCAAGACATCTTTCTCAACTTGTGTGAGGGCATTATATGATGCCTGATCTATTGGTTCCACATAGAAATTATCGAATATTTCCCATACATCTTTACCTCAGAAAAATGCCTTCATGGTCAAGGACCACATCTCATAATTATTTCCTGTAAAAGTGGGAGATTGCAAATTTGAGGTAGAAGCCATATTTCACTTTCAACAGAGTTACTACTCTCACAAACTTGTTCTGATAGAACCTTCTCTGATACCAATTTGAAGGTTAAGATCCGAAGGATCAACAGTGAGCGTAGTCTACTCTGTGCAACGTAGTTACAAATACAACACACCAAACAGGCTACACAAAAAAGTTCTCAAAAACCACTACGTAGTGAACATACTGCTCAATTTGATGCACGTTGTGAATACACACACTTAATGAAATGATTTATGAATGTGGAATAACACAGTATTATTCTTAGCACATAAACTCATAAAATAATACAGAAACTTGTCAATACACAAAAAACTTGATATTAATAAACTTCGATGTTGTGCATGAATACAAAATACAATGACAGAGATGAGCTTCGGCTCCAATGACTTCTTCTGTCAATTATTCAGTTGTTGTTGGTTCTCTCTACCTCTCCACTTCTTCTCTACTCATCAACTACTTCTCTTCAACATCCTATGGCTTCGATTAACTAAGAGACTCAGACTTATATAGACACTGACTTAGACTTCCTACAGAAGCTAAGATCGACTCAACATTAAAGATCGTCATTAATTTGAATGACTCTTCAACCACTTACCTCAACCTGAGAAGATAGATATAGGCTCCATTTATATCTTCCTACTTGCTGACTGAATTTTGAGTAAATGTGCGACTTTTCACTTACAGATTGTCTGACTATCTGACTGACATTTCTGCTGACTGACAAACTACTGACATAATGATTGACAGACAAATCGGCAGAGACATGAAGATCTCACCGACTTGTAATTACAATTTCCAACACTGGTTATGTCTGATTATTTTATAAATGATATTAAATATCTCATGATGTTGCATTAATCTTTTCTTTAGTGAGCATAACAATCTATATATCATATGTTAATGTTGAAGCAGTCTGGTGCACACTTCACTTGACATGGATTTGGTATTGATTGTTTAGATTTATTGAATTACATTTAGATATCTACATCATACATATCATTTGATAGCGCACATTCTTCGGGGTTATTAATATTAATGAACTGTGATCCTCCATTAGTATTATAACTTCTATCTGTTTTACTTTAAATATTACACATTAATATTTTAAGTATCTTTCTTTATTTCTTCCATATTTTAATATGATAACTTGGAAAATAGGGATAACAGTGCCCTCTGATTAGATAGATTGTGTAGTTTGTTGTCCATATGTTTATTCATGTTTTACATAACCTTTTACCTTTTAATATTTACTTTATTTCCTTATGTACATGAGATTTATTGAATATCGTTTGATTGAGAGTTACCCCCTCTGGCTTCTGAATTCTTCCAAGAAAGTCTCATGGGCCCCAGAAGTTGCAATTGTTTGATCCACCATAATAGGATTGGATATCTATGTAATCATACACCATTCGAAAATAAAACCATTACACAATATCCATGCCAAAGAGAGGGAAAATGCTAATGCAAGGACTTTGCACCCTGAATCTTTTAAAATTGGAAAATCATTAGCCCATGTCATACCTTAAGAACCATACTTTGCATGTTGGTCATTTGAATGTAGAGTAAAACACACAAACTATAAAACACAATTAATGATTAGTACTTATTGGCACCCTTCCAACATTCCACAAAGCAACATTCCAAGGTGGGATTGAACATAGATGCACACACCACAACCCTAGCATAATTATTGAAGATGAGCTACTAAGTTTTAGAGTTGTGGACAAGAAAAATGCCTAGACTTTGTTTTGTAAACTTAATAATTCTTTAGAAGACTAATATTCCCATCAATTTTTGTAGTGATTAATGTCTATATATTTTCCTTGAAACAAGGTTATTTTGCAATTTGAATCATGATTTATGGTGCTAGAAAAATATATATATCAATAGCTTTGTGTATCTTTCTCTCTAGGCGTTATCTACTTAGCACACTTTTGGCAGATTTTGTTGTCATTGCTAAGAACTATTTTTGATATCATTACTTCTTTTTTCCACATTAGGAGTATGGTTGATACCACTATTGGAACTTGGAAGAGACAATATCATTTATCATGCATTTCAATCCTATATGTTATTCTCCTTCAAGGGGAAATAGTTGTCATTGGTATACCAAAATGATTATATTGTTATTGAATTGCCATTCAAATAAATAGACTCCCTTCCAATTAGCTCTCAATTGATACTCCTTTATTGACCTCCAAGAAGATAAAATTGGAAATAAAATATAAGATATATTGGTGCTATATTCAAGCTACTTGGCCCTCTCCTAGCCACTCCCTTTATCCTAAGTTGGACCACTACTTATGCACATATATGTAGATTGTAGATAGGCACATTGTCCCATGACCCACCATGTTTACATTGGACCTGTCTCATAGGCTAATTATTCCCCTTGGGGAAACTTTGAGTGTACTCAAATGAGCTATGTGGTGAAACTTTTGATTTAATAGAATGAGAGTTGCAGATTTGTCGAAAATGCTTCCCTGAGCCTAAATATAAGTTCATTTTATTTTGATGTCTAATCTATTTATACTTATATAAATCACTTCATATATTCTTCTAGTTTCTAGACTAGAGGTGCAAGGGGCTTTAGAGATCATCCTTCATGGGATCGATCTTCCAACACATTTAGCGGTCGAATGTTTAGATTCATGGATCAACTCACATTTATAGGAATTTATCACTTTTTATTAACAATATATTGTGTTCTCTATCTAGGATCTCTTTTGCCCCTCTTATTGATGCACTTTCATAGTCTCATTAGTCAATTTTATTTTTTGACTTTTTATTGTCAATATGGTCTTTATTTTGTTCTTTCCTTCTTAAAAAAAACTCATGGGGAATCTCGATAAGTATAGGAAATAAAGAGGAGAAATTACCTATTATAATAAGTGGATTAGATACACTCGTATTCATGGACTCTTGTTTTCTAATTTTTCATTGGTTTCCTTGGGACTAACCTTGGAGTATTTTTTGGTATCTTCCCATTAATTTTCATTGTAGTCTTTCAATTACAATTTCATTTTTTGAAGGGAAAAAATCTATGGGGCTTCTAAGACTCTTGCATGCACAATTCTTGGAGTTTGAGATGAATTTAGGGAAGACTTATCAAATTAACGATCACTTTGGCTCTTAGTGTCCAAACCATGATGATGTTTTCTTGATAATAAAGCATATGCAATGTGAGGTAAAACAAAATATTGATAGCTTCAATCCTGAACTAGAGCAATGGATGTCATGAAGAATAAACAATGTTTAGAGAGTTTGCAATTTGTGTGGTTTCCTCAATGGAAATTTTGTCATAAAACTATCAATTATGTAAGTTGTGAAATGTAGAATGTTTTGTGTAATATCATTTTACAAATATAAAATACTAATAATAGACAAAGATGATTACCAATGACCAAAAATCTAGTGTAGCCTATTTTCTTGTGAGTTGGAGTTATTTTCTATCTCATCTTTTACATATGGAATTGTATTATCTAGTCGAACTAAGTCATCCTTTTACCTTAACAAATCATGTTAGTAGCATTTTGACATGTTTCCCATCATATGGAGGAAAAATCAAATTTTGATTTTATGGGTATCAATTTGTAACAATTATGAACACATTGAAGAATTAAAGAACAATACCAAGCATATGTGTGCCACCTATTTGTGTCTATGGTTTCTCCCTAGAAACATTGTTTATCCAATATTACAAGTCTCCTCCATGGTATGTAGGTTCCCTATTGTTGCAAAGACTTCTTCTCTTGGTTGTTGGGTTTTGTGGTGCATCCAATGGCCTACTATAAAGTCAAACAATATATACACAAAACAAACCTCTTGCAGCAATTTCAATTGGGTTTCAAGTTTTAGTGATTCTAAACAATTTAGTGGGTTTTAGGATTTTGTGAAATATGTATCAATTTGGAGGTACCAAAACTCGGAATTACGGTCAAAATGGAACCATGAAAAAAACCATTATTGTCACCAAAATTCATTGCATCGGAAACTGAAGGTTTTGTGGGCATTTTATCTTACACTCTAGATGACTTAGTTGGAATCTATCCAAAATAAATTCCATTACAAGACTTGTAAATTTGATATTGAAGTAAAATAAGAATGAAAGAATAATGAAACCTTAAACCACTTACTAATTTAGGTGGCATTACTCATTGATATGGTGGTTATTTTCTCTTCTACCACTGGGTCCACCCCACTTATGTAGCATGAATTCAAGAAGGATAAGGATTGTTGACTTCGATCATGATGTAATATAAACCCATGAAACATGAATTGTAAGCCAAAGGAATTCCAATCTTTGGAGTGCAACCCCTTGGAGGCATGTTTCTTGAACATAACTACCATAACTTACTTGAAGATACAGGTCAGTGTAAACCCTCCCTATTGAAGAAAAATATATTTGAGGAAAGAAAAAAGAAAAAATATATAAATAATGGATTATAATCCTTAATTCGCTTCTCAAGAAAAATGTAAACCAATGAATAAAGGAATTATCAGAAAATTGAGTGAAAATACGAGTAAAAAAAACAAATTGCATGCAATGCTCTATCCTAGCTGAGCAAGAAGAGGTTTCACAATTGCGTCAATGCTGAAAATCCTCTTGAGGAATTGAAAATCGTCATAGAGATCCCAGACCTCTTTTGTGTGCTTCAAAGTCTCTTAAATTTGATCACTCTTCATATCATTTCTATGCTTATATCCCAACTTCACTAAACTCTCACCCATTTTCTTGGCCAATCACTAAATTTAACTGGAGAGAACGATGGTTCAAACTCTGTGTGCCCTGTCAACTTGTCTTTATAATTGTGTAACCCTATAAAGGGGGTTATCTACTACAATTCTCTTGTTTGTTGGTGCAAACTGAGTGATCTAACCAATCGTTGTTTCATATTAGAGAGGAGGAAAAACTCATGGATAGAAAATCCACATTGTATTCTTAAAGTTGAGTTGTGAGTGATACCTTGGCTCTGGACCTCTCCTTTGTGGAATTGAACTTTGACTACAATTATTTTCCTATTGAGAATTGTCTAATGTTGTAAATAGGAGAATCAAAATAACTATTTATTTATAATTAATATTTAAATTTATTTTATAATGCATTATATTAAATAATAAGTTTAGGAGAAATGAGATAGAGATGGGGGCTCTGCGGTTGCTCGCATCCCTTCGATAGTGCCTTGTATTTTCATTCTTTCATAGGCATCAATGTTTGAGGCCCATATCTCCTCGTCCCCCCACGTGATTTCTTCCTAATATTTCTAAAGGTAGTTTCCGATGACCTTTTCTAGTAGCCTTGAGTATCCCTGTGGCGGTTTAACAAAGGTCTTGTAGGGGATTTAGATTTTGTCTCCCAATTTTTTCATGCATCGTCAGATATTTTTATTACGTCATGGAGGACACATAAATTGATCAGGTGGACTATGTGTTACGAGGAAAATCTCTCTATGGATTGGAGTAAACCACACCAGATGGAACGACACCTAGAAATCAACTATAATCTCAAGTATGCAAGATAAATGGAAATTCTAACAAAATGAAGGCTAGAAGCATACCTCCTCTGGATTTTCAAAGAATACCATGGTTGACCTCATGATGCAACACTTGATACATGCAACTTATCCTCAATATCCAATATACACAAGAATATAGAAATTATATAAAACGTTAGCATATAAACTAGCATAATCCACTAACATGTATAACAAATATGCCCATGGAAAGTAATACAAATATTTGCAACATATAATTGGATGAGAAAAGAGTATGTATATTAATGTAATCAGTAGAAGCACATAGATGACAAACTTTTGTATCAGGACATATCGGAACCGAGAAACTAAGTCCATCCACATGGGCCTTCACCACTTCAATCCTCCACAAAGGCAAGCTCACAAGTAGTAGGAGTAATTGAGTTTTTCCTTCTCAAGATAAGAATAGCTTGGGGGATAAACACAAAATAAGTTCATACTTTCAAGGACAAAGGGATGCAGACTCAATATGAAGTGAAATTTCTCCAAAGTGTCTTTTCTCTCAATGATGAATCAATTAAAGGCTTGTATTTGGCTCAATTTATAGCCTCCAAATGAACTTGAAGGGTTGAGTTGGAGCGCTTCCAGTATATGGAAGGTCAAGGATCATGGATCTCTTGACTTGGAATGGAAACCCGACATATTTTTATTTTTTTAGCACAAAACCTGATGTACGCGGGTTGTAATGGAGCAACCAATGTATACGCGAGTTGTCTAACTGTAGCCCATGTATATGTACAATTTTTATTATTATTTTACTCTGGATGAGCCACAATAGGGAAATTGATTCTATTAAGGGAAAGGGAAGGCCATCAAAGAATAATGCATGGAGTGTGGAAACATTTTCTATAATAGATGCCCCCTAATGTGTGAGGTCATAGGAGCAATTGTGATGGCTGAAATATATTATAATTCCCCAAAGTGGAGTAGTGAGGACCCAATCAGAAGAACTAGTCACTCGTGAGAATATTAAAATTCATATTGACTATGGACACATGGTTTCCAATATGGATGACACTACAGATCCATGTGGATATATAACAAATAGATGTTCATGGCCATGAATAGTAAATACAAAGTAGCCATACGCCATAGGTGATCATAGTCACAAACAAAACACAGTGGTCCAGTCTCAAAATCAGTTGAAGATATATGTATACAATGCAGTACAATCTGATCTTCCATGATCACTGAAGTCATATAGGACCTAGTCCGATGAAAGACAACAAAAGATATGGGATGTTGCTATTGTGACCTAGAGGTATTCTACACTATCCGTCGAAGGTGTAAGTATACACCATGTGAATACAAGAGTTGAATCCAAACACAATGAGGCTTCATTTGATTACCGGTCTTTGAGGTATATCGTTAACAAATGTGAGACAACCCACCGATAATGAAAGTAGGTGTCAAGGCATCGAGTACATTCAACAAGTGTGAATAAATGTGTTGAGGTCGAACACTTGAAGAATCATTAGATTAGAAGGCATTGGTGTATTTCTAATTGTCGATGGCAGAAGAACCTGCCACTGATGAATTCAATCCTCTAAGTACTCTTATGACTCTAGATCTTGATTCCAGAATATATGAGCTAAAATTGATGGAATGATACCCACTGAAAGGAGAGAATTAAAGAATCTTTCATCATCCAACACGAGGTAAAAAGCAATAGATTAATGATTTGGAAGAACTCGAAGGAATAGAATGTTCATGAACCAACAACCATGTGTGTCTCTTGCGTGTACTAGATGATAGTATATGAAAGAGACCCTTTGACTAGTAGACAATAATGAAAACTTTCGACAAAGGAGAGGAAACCACCAATAGGTTCTAATGGAATCCAAGACATTGCATGAATCCCAATGTGTGAATAGATTTCTTACCGTCAAACATAAGGGAAACCCCCCATTCAGTGACCAATGGAGAGATTTCATTTGACGGGTTCAAGGTCACCTACCAATGATAAAAGTAGGCCCAGGGTGCAATGTAGGACAGAAACTTCATGTGATTATGAGATTCATTTGTAATGGGATGGTCGACATGCAAAGTCAAGAATTTTGAGGAATGGTTGACACAGGCTTAGAATTCCTTTGAACAAGAGCATGAGATGGATGGATAACCTAGGCAGCATAGACTAACACTGATCATTGAAAAACAATTGTGACACAGGAGGCATCAACAAACTCTTTATAGGGACTGAAACAATAACCATTCGAAGGAGTAAAATATAAGTAACGATATCAGTTTCATAAGGCCATGCTAAACCAAAACCTTGGATGAGATGGACTCAATAACTTGTGTTATGTTCAAAGGAGACACGATTGTTGTCGATACGAGATAATATTATTTTCCCACCCTTTTTTTTTCAATAGTAAATGAAATGTTATGATATAAGAGATGAAATGAGTGTCGTGAGTAAGAAACTAGTTCCAAACATTGTAACATACCTATGTTCAATGCAAGGGAACGCATGTGGGACATCAACACTCGGGGGGATGTTTCCTCTAGGGTTAAGGGATGTCAAGCTGCAACGAATATATGGAAGGCACTACCTGGAAAATGTTGAGAATTGTTGGGGAAATAGGCTTGTAACGGGAAAGTGGGAGCCGACATTAGGCTCAAAAATGCATGCAGGATAATGAAATGCAATTACAACTTGACATTAGGAAGAAATTTCCAGTAGTGTTGTTTTTCGTAGATTTAGTCACATGGGCCCGAAAAAGCATAAAACAACCCCAAGGAGCACTCTTCTAGCCAATGGTGACTAGATTATACATTTTTCGTAATTAGTCTATTTGGTCTGGAAAAGGGTTAAAATTATACCGAAATAGATGTCTTTTCAAGGCCATTTAACGAGTGTGAAATAAACAAGCTCACTTAGAAATATTTTCATTTTAAGGAGTCTGAAAAGAAATTAACTAAGACTCTAGGATCTTATTCTGAGAAACACATAATGGAGGGAGTCCCGTAGGTAATGGTCAGAATGAGATTGAGTAAGAAGAATAAAGTTCAAATGCAATGTTATAGCAGGGCTAAACAAGACTCTTGATCCTAATAGAAAAATTACAGCATGGGCGCCAAAATGCAAAGTGGGTCTAAGCTAGGACGCCCATGGAAGGTAGGCTCTACCATGTGAATTACAACACTTCTAAATAGCAGAGAAGATTTTTCATTACAACTCGGTGGGGTCGATCCTAAGGTAAAAATTGATACAAGAAATGGATAATGAAAAAATTCATGGAGGGAGGAATCTAACCTATATACTATTGAGGACAAGATATGAATTGATCTTACTCAAGCATTTTCAAACTTTACTTGGCTAAATCAAAGTAGACGGGAATATCACCCTATGTTTATAGCCAAAAAAAATAACATCCTAACTCACAAGTATTAATTACGAGTGCTTAGGCTAGTCTTTTATCAACAAAAAGCTTGATGGAAGTTCACTTTTTATGTAATTTTCTGAATACAACAGTTGCTGAAATAAATGTAAGAATAGAAGTAAAGACACCAAGATGATAATCAAGACATTTGAGACATAAAGAAATCCTTTATTTCATTCCAATTCACCAAAGAGTTATTTTCTTTACAAAATCTTTGTAACATACCCACTACGGAATTCGAAAATTTTCAGTCTTTTTCTTCTTTTCTCCGGGGAACGGAATTCCCTGAATCCCTACGGGGCCTGATACAGACCCTACCATCCCTGATCCATACTCATATGATCGACGGCTATGACCACAGGCCTTATCGAAGAGGTGCTCATCAACTTTCGCGATTCGGGAAATCGCGAGGCATGCATTTCCCTTTCTCTCTTGTCTTTCGAAGGGACGAAACCCGAGACGGATCTAACCGCTTAACAATATTAACAACAACCTAGGTTAAGTTCGGGTAATCTACCCTTAGGGATTTCACATACCGGAATTTCGGGAGGTGCGATGATAGGAGGTCTCACACTTGGGTCCCCCGAGAACCGGAACTCAGAAATCTGCATATCATATATATATATATATATATATATATATATATATATATATATATATATATATATATATATATATATATATATATATATATATATATATATATATATATATCTTACCCAACCTATTTTGGGATTTCACTCATTTGGATTTTTCGCAGAATAAAACGTCAAGGGGTTCATGCCCTTTGGTACTCTGGGAGCTGAAACACCGAAGTACCATATTTATGCGCACTAGGTCCTCTCAGGGTTTCGCATATCGGGATTTTGGGATGTGCGAGGACAAGAGGTCTCATACCCAGATCCTTCGGGAGCCAAAACTCCAAGATAACAAACTCTAAACTCTGAAGCATCAAGACTTTGCGCACTACACCATATCAGAACTTTCCCCATCGGGACTTCGCAACTAGTAGGTACACGTAACAAAACTATCCTTTGGGGTCTCGGGTACCGAAATGCCCAAAACACCCAAGGCTATACATACTCATCCATTTCGGCATTTCGCCTATCAGGATTTTGGGGCTGGTACGTACAGGGGAAACTTACCCTTGTGTCTTTCGGGTACCGAAATGCCAAAATGTCAATCCAATTCACACTATACCTTATCGAGATTTCACAAGTTGGGACTTTGCGATAAAAGAGGACGAAGAGTCACATTCTTCGATTTCCCAAGTACCGAAAAGCCAATACACCCACTCGTCTTAACCTCGACCAAAATTCGGCGTTTTGCAGATCGAAGATTCACAAGGTGTGCAGACAGGAGGTCTCGCATCTAGATCTTTTGGGAGCCAAAACTCTGAAGTACTAACTCTTAACCTGCGCATCTATTTCGGGATTCACCCATTGAAATTTCACGAGTCGGGGATTCGGGACTTGCGACTACAAGGAACTCGCCTCTAGGTATCTTGGGTACCGAAACTCCGGGATCTTATAACTTCTCCATATTATTACCATTTCGGGATTTCGCAAGTCGGGGTTTCGGGACTTTCGGGTGCAAGGGAATACTCCCTTGAGTATTCCAGGTGCTGAAACACTGAAATGTCCTCACTTATCCACACACCGTCATTTTGGGTTTTCGTGAATCGGGGTTTCGGGTCTTGCGAGTACAAGGGAATATGCCTTTGGGTATTCTGGGTGTCGATACACTGAAATGTTCTAACTTATCCACATGCTATCATTTCGGGATTCCGTGAATTGAGGTTTCAAGACTTGCGAGTACAAGGAAACTCGCACTTAGGTACCCCGGGTGCCGAAACGCCAAAATGTCCTAAGTCTAAGAGGACCATTCTCTCTCATGCGGGGTTTTTTAGAATTACATCATAAAATCCTTCGGCAGATTATTGGGTAAACTTTAAAAAGGGTGTCCCTATGGGAAGATCTATTCAGGGCATTACTTGAGACAAATAAGGGAATAAATTTCCTGAGAACAGACTTGAATACTGAATCCGTTCAAAATATACATATATATAAATATAAATATATACGTAAGTCACATGTGGTCTTTCCAATATAAGCATGCAACCACCATTTCTGATCAAACACCATACAGACAGTCTTATATGGAAATCATTCATAATTTCACAAACCATGAGAATATATGTCAGAATATTTAAATTCAAGATACAAGATATAACACTTATCAAAAAAACACCAGGTGTGATGCAACTGCTGAGGGGGGTGCTCGTTTCAACCCAACCGTAGGCTCAACGATTCCTAATGGATTTACCACTAGCCACCCCCGAGCTTAGATCACGATGCTGTGAGACTGAGTCTTTGTTCGTTAGAAGTCGAGAACGAAGGTTACTCTCCTTCTTCTCTGCTCATCAATCACTCTGTATATTTTTTTTCCAGATTCCTTCTGATTTCTCTCCTCTTGCAATCTCTATCGCGACTGTCCCCTTCCACACCTCTTTCCTACCTTTTCTTTTCCGGCGAAGTTGCATGTGGCATGAACTTCCCCACGGTGGTTAGGTCTGAGGCTTCCACAGATGGGTCGGTTCACCCCCATCTCTCATTAACTCATGAGGAGCCTCTTCACCTACCAACCTGGTGAGTAATTCATTTCGGGGCCAGCGAGCCGCTCTTGGTTCTTTAGGCCAGTGAAGACCAAATATGGTTTGGTTTGGTGGAAGTTAACACCACCATTCCAGGTGCCTTCCACCACCTTTCTTCGGCCATCATGGTCTCTTTTTCAGTACATCCCCCTCTCAACAGTCCTGTAACATATATTCATAACATTGTTTACATTCATCGACCTTTTACTAAGGTCCATTAAAATCACACATTCACATCTTTGAGTTTTCCATAGTTCTTGGCCAGTATAGTTATTTTTAGAGACTAGGGGAAACAGGGTGTTAAAATTCCCTCCCCCTTAAAGGAACATCATCCTCAATGTTTTGTCTATCAATATGACATATATGTACAGGGGTAAACAAAATCGGATATGCCTATTTCATGGCATCCTCCATTTCCCATGTAGCCTCATCTGGGCCAAAATGTCTCCACTGCACCTTGACCTGTGCAATGGTTCAGTTCCAGAGTAGGGTTTCCTTTCTGTCCAGTATGCATTGAGGTTTTGGTAGGAATTCTCCCTCCGATACCACCTAGATCATAGACCAGTCAATTATATGATTAGAATCATGAACATATTTCTTCAATAATGAAACATGGAAAACATTATGTGCTTTTACTGTGGGAGGAAGTGCTAGCCTATAGGCTGGAGGTCCCACTCTATCTAGAACTTCAAAGGGTCCACAATACCGAGGTGCCAACTTGGCACAGGCTCCCATTTTCAGAGAACTCTTTCTGGGTCTAACTCTAAGATATACATGGTCTCCCGTCTTGAACTCTCTTGGGGTTCTCTTTTGGTCGGCGTAGCTTTTCTGTCGGTCCTGAGCAAATTTCAGGTTTTGTTTTATCTAAGTCACCTGCTGTTCCATGTCTTTCAACATGTCAGGTCCAAAAGAAATTTTGTTTACGGGATTACTCCAGCTGACAGGAGTGTTTCACGGCCTACCATAGAGGACTTCGAAGGGACTCATCTTTAAGGATTCTTGGTAGTCATTATTGTAGGCGAATTCCACCAGTGGCAGGTAGTATTCCCACTTCTTGGGTTGATGCATTCCATGCATTCTTAGCATGTCTTCTAGTATTTGGTTCACTCTTTCCATCTGTCCATCGGTTTGAGTGTGATAGGCGGTGCTAAACAACAACTTGGTCTCTAAACCCGCCATTAGTGATTTCCAAAAGTTGGAAGTGACTTTCATGTCTCTGTCAGACACAATCTCTTTCGGCATACCATGCAGTTTAAATATCTCCTTCAAGAATACGTTGGCGATGTCTATTTCCTTACAAGTTGACTTGATGGGGAGAAACTGAGTGGACTTTCTCAATTTATCCACCACTGCCATGATGGCATCATTCTGTTTGGTCGAGGTTGGTAATCCAGTGATGAAATCCATGGAGATGGTTTCCCATTTCCATTCCAGGATTGGTACAGGTTGTAATAATCCTGCTGGGTGTCGATGTTCCAATTTTACCTATTGGCATTCTATGCATTTGGCTAGGTACTCAACTATGTCTTTCTTCAATCCAGGCCAATAGAATTGTTTCCTGGTGGCCGTGATCATCTTTTGGTATCCTAGATGACCAGTATAGGGTATTTTATGTAGTTGATCTAGTATGAACCTCTTCAAGTCGTCACAATCTAGGATATACGATCTACTTCAGTAAGTGAGCATACCTCCTTCCATCATCTGGTAGCCTCCATACTTTATCCCTGTGGCTTCTTGCTACAGGTACAAGGTCACGGTCTAGAAGAATGTGTCTGTCTCTTGTGCATTTCTGACTCTTTCTCCGACATCCGTCTCGCAGGTGCTCACCACGACCAAGTGAATTTATTTCATGCTTCGGCTAAGGGCATCCACAGTGATCTGTCATAAGTACAAATTTTCTTCCCAGGAGGTAATGCCTCCACATTTTCAAGGCATGCACTATGGTAGCCAGCTCTAGATCATGGGTCACATAGTTGACTTCATGCTCATTCAATTTTTGGGATTCATAGCAGACCACACTTCTTCCTTGCATAAGGACTCCTCTGAGCCCTTCCTTACAGGCATCTATGCACATGAGGAAGTCGGCTTCGGGATCGGTGATCTTCAACATGGGTGCATGGGTCAGTAGATGTTTCAGGGTTCGAAATCTTTCTTCACATTTTAGTGTCCATGTAAATTTTGTCCCCTTTTTCTGCAGGGCAGTGATTGGACAACCAATCTTGGAGAATCCTTTTATAAATCTCCTATAGTATCCTTCTAATCCCATAAAGGATCTGATATCTGAAATGTCTTTTGGGGTAGGCCATTCCATGATAGACCTAATTTTGTCTAGGTATATTGCTACTCCTTCTTCAGATAGGACGTGGCCTAAGTAATGTATTTGCTTCTAGAACAATTCACATTTGTTGAATTTGGCATAGAGCTGATGTTCTCTTAGCACTTGCAGCACAAGCCTAAGATGTTATTCATTCTCTTCTCCATTCTTGGAGTAAATTAATGTATCATCAATAAAAACCAGCACAAATTTGTCTAGGAATTTGCTGAGTACATTGTTCATCAAGCACATGAAAGTGGTAGGGGCATTGGTTAACCCAAATGGCACTACCAGAAACTCATGGTGACCATACCTCATCCAGAAGGCAGTTTTATGGATGTCTTCACCCTTGATTCGGACTTGATGGTATCCTGACCTCAAGTCAATCTTTGAGAAAATAGATGCACCCCCCAATTGATCGAACAGGTCATCGATCCTGGGCAAGGTTTACTTGTTCTTTATAGTTACCTTATTGAGTTGTCTATAATCTATACATAGTCTAAGGGTACCATCCTTCTTTTTCACAAATAGGACTGGTGCTCCCCATGGAGACACACTGGGCCGGATATAGCCCTTATTCATATTTTTTCTCAATTGCAATTTGAGTTCAACTAGTTAAGGTGTGCTCATCTGGTAGGGTGTCCTAGACACTGGGACCACTCTCGGTGTAAGTTCTATCGAGAAGTCAATGTCCCTTCTCGGAGGTAGACCCAGTACCTCTTCCAGAAATACATCTCTGTATTCTCTCAGGGTAGGGTGGTCTTCGAGGCTTGGTTTTTCGCCTTCAGTTGTTTTCAACACCTGCAGTGCATATAGGGGACATCCTTTTTGGAAATACCTTCTCATTTGTAAAGCTGATATTTGTCTCACCGAGACAGGTTTTTGGATCCCTTGAAGGGTTATCCTTTTTCCTTCTTTACTTACACATTCTAAGGTTTTATGGTAACAGTCCAATCTGGCTTTATGGGCGGCTAGCCAGTCCATACCAATCAACAGATCATACGGTCCTAGGGGTAATATGTTAAGGGTTTCTTGGGTGGGGAATTCACCCAACATTAATTGGCAAGCTGGTATGACCTCTGCTACCCTTCTTTTGGTGCCAATGGCTAACTGTACCAACATGGCTTGGTAGGTTTATGTGGTTGTAGTTTACACTTCTCAATAGTCTTAGGGGCTATATAACTCAAGTTTGAACCAGGGTCAATCAGAATAGACACTATATGGTTGGAAATCATACCTTCTATTTCCACCACTGAAGCTTGGTGGTCGGATTGGTTATTATCCAAGGCTACATAAATTTGCAGCACACTCCTGGCCACATCATTGACGGTGGTAGCTTCCTAGATGCTGTAAATTCTTCGACTATTCTGTTGTCGGTGTGGACAGTCTCTCAGTAGATGTTATTCTCCACAACCCTAGCATTTCAAAGGTTCTCTCTTTGGGTTATCATCCTTCACTGGTACAGACCCAGAAGTTTTATTTCTACTCAAGGAGGGAAAGTTCTACTAGTGTACACTCTGGGTTGGGAAGCTCATCCTTGAGTTCTTCTTATAGTTCTTAAATATTGGGGATTTAATCCCTTTTCTCTGAAATCTAGAACTATTCTTCAGTTTCCAGCCTTCGCGAGGTTCTGTCCGATGTCCAAACTGTTCATGACAATATCTTTCCTTTCAGATAGTGCCTTCTAGGGTCTTTGGCTCATCAAATTCAATTATGTTCTGATAGTCCTTAGGTAGTCCGCTGATGAAACGTTGCACCTTTTCCTTTTCTGCCTTTATATAAGGTACATACCTCAACAACTCGAGGAATTTGTTGACATATTCCTCTATAGTGAGTTGCCCCAATTTGAGTTCATAGAATTCTTTAGTCTTTTCGTCGAAATATTTTTCTGACAGATACTTCTTCCTGAAGTATTTCTCAAACCGTTCCCAAGACAGGTCCTCTTCGCAAACCCCTTTCAGGTCCAAATGGAATCCTTTCCGTTCAAGTTGATGGTGGCCACTCGGGCCTTCAAATTTTCTGAGAAGACATGGACTCTGAAATACTTCTTTAGTCCAAGCAGCCAGGCCTCTACTTCCTCTCCCTTCTTTATTTCACCGTCGAAGGAGGGTGGTTTGGCCTTCCTGAATTCTTCGAATTTATGACCCTTGGTTTGGCCTTTCTGTCTTCTTCGAGAATAAGAACTAGTTCTGCTACTAGAAGAGCCCTCTGAACCACCAGCTTCCTTTCCAGAGGAATCATCCGCTGCCTATCCTTTACCTCTGGGATGGACCTTTTTCGACGTGCTCCTCTCAATGTGGCCACTGATATGACCATGTTTCTGTACCTCGAGTTCATGCTGCATTTGTCTTTGTAGGTTGGATAGGCTCTGAAGTAAAACTGCATTAATTTCTGTTTGCTTCTCTTGTTCTTTCATCATCCTCTCATTGTCAGCCTTGCAGCTTTGTAGTTTCACCATGAGGCTCCTCACAGCCTCGACTAGATCTGGAGGGGTCCCTACTGCCCTTCTTTCGTTAGACTCTTCGTCTATATTGTGGGATCCTTCCCCCACCTCTTGGTGAGTCACCATTCTATACGTCTACAATTTCCCGCGGTTGATCTCCCGCTTGTGTGCAAAAGGAAAAACATTGGTTGTTAGTCAATGTTCATATTCATTTATAACCAGTACATAAACTCATATTTTTCTCATGCACACACACAATAGGGGTTTTTCATTCTTAACTTTGACTTTTTAATTGAGGGGGTCAATATAAGGAGTTACTCCTTTTAACAGTACTCTGAATGGAGTCTCTGCGCAACCCGTTCATGAACCCAAGCAGGCCAAGTGTTGTAACCATGCTTTGATACCAATTTGTAACATACCCACTACAGAATTCAAAATTTTTCGGTCTTTTTCTTCTTTTCTCAAGGGAACGGAATTCCCTGAATCCCTATGGGGCCTGATACAGACCCTTCCATCCCTGATCCATACTCATATGATTGGCGGCTATGACCACAGGCCTTATCAGAGAGGTGCTCATCAACTTTCGCGATTCGGGAAATCGCGAGGCATGTATTTCCCTTTCTCTCTTGTGTTTCGAAGGGTCGAAACCCGAGACGCATCTAACCGCTTAACGAGATTAAAAACAACCCAGGTTAAGTCCAGGTAATCTACCCTTAGGGATTTTGCATACCAGAATATTGGGAGGTGCGATGACAGGAGGTCTCACACTTGGGTCTCCTGGGAGCCGAAACTCCAAAATCTGCATATCCTATATATATATATATATATATATATATATATATATATATATCTTANTACTCAGCTTATTTCGGGATTTCACTCAGTTGGATTTTTCATGGAATAAAACGTCAAGGGGTTCATGCCCTTCAGTACTCCGGGAGCTGAAACACTGAAGTACCAGATTTATGCGCACTAGGTCCTCTCGGGGTTTCGCATATCGAGATTTCAGGATGTGCGAGGATAGGAAGCCTCGTACCCAGATCCTCTGGGAGCCGAAACTCCAAGATACGAAACTCTAAACTCTGAAGCATCAAGACTTTGCAAACTACGCCATATCAGAACTTTCCCCATCGAGACTTCGCATATAGTAGGTACACGGAACAAAACTATCCTTTGGGGTCTCGGGTACTGAAATGCCCAAAACACCCAAGACTATACGTACTCAGCCATTTTGGAATTCTGCCTATTTGGATTTCGGGGCTGGCGCGTACAGGGGAAACTTACCCTTGTGTTTTCCGGGTACCGAAACGCAGAAACGTCGATCCAATTCACACTATGCCTTATCGGGATTTCACAAGTTGAGACTTCGCGATACAAGAGAATGAAGAGTCACATTCTTCGATTTCCCGAGTACCGAAAAGACAATACACCCACTCGTCTTACCCTCGACCAAAATTTGGGGTTTCGCAGATCGGAGATTCACGAGGTGCGTAGATAGAAGGTCTCGCATATAGATCTTTTGGGAGCTGAAACTCTGAAGTACCAACTCTTAACCTATGCATCTATTTTGGGATTTCACCCATCGAAATTTCGCGGGTCGAGGATTTGGGACTTGCAAGTACAAGGAACTCGCCTCTAGGTATCCCAGGTACCGAAACTCTAGGATCTTATAACTTCTCCATATTATTACCATTTCAGGATTTCACAAGTCGGGGTTTCGGGACTTGTGGGTATAAGGGAATACTCCCTTGAGTATTCCAGGTGCCGAAACACCAAAATTTCCTCACTTATCCAGGTGCCGAAACTATGTGACTCATGATCTAGAATTGGCTGCCATAGTGCATGCCTTAAAAATGTGGAGGCATTACCTCCTGGGAAGGAAATTTGTACTTATGACAGATCACTGTGGATTACAGTATTTGTTTGATCAACCCAAGCTCAATACTAGACAAGCTAGATGGATGGCCCTCCTTAGCGAATTTGATTTTGAAATCAAACACATCAAGGGTAAGGAGAATAGGGTGGTCGATGCCCTTAGCAGAAGCATGAGAACAATTCACCTGGCTGCGGTGAGTACCTGTGAGACGGATATCAAGGACAGAGTCAAAGAGGCACAAGAAACAGATTCCTTCGTCCGAAATGTAACCTTGTACCTACAGCAAGAACCCGCTGGAGTAAAATACGAAGGCTATCAGATGACCGAAGGAGGTCTACTCACCTACAGAGATAGA
>ML791440.1:420694-430735 GCA_009831015.1 Picea engelmannii
CGAGATAGTAGTGTTGTGAGAGGAAATAAGTCGACGGATGAGATCTCGTCGGAGGACCCATAGTCATTCACGCCCATTAGATTGATGGAAGTAACGAAGGCATTACATACCTTGACCCTTTGTCCTCTATCATCATGAACAACGAGAAGTTGGGATCGTAAACTCCAAGACCCAAACGAACGAATCTAGACCGTTAGATCTCGTTCCAATTACCCGTCAGTCGTTGGATCTGGAGAAGCGACACAGGGGTTGAGCAGAGGGGTAGGCATGCGAGGAAATGATCTGAACTGTCGAATCTTAGATCATAGCCCCGACAACTGTCAGATCTCGAGAAGATGCGCTGGAGTTAAACTCTAGGGTGTAGAGGAAGAGTCCTAACCGTTGATCTCGGAAGGACACGTGTCAACATCCCGGAGAATTCATCGAGACAACAGGGTCATCGGGGTTTTGTTGAGTCTGAGAATCGAGAAATTATGGTCCTCAAAATCCCAAGAATGGATCCTAGTCGTTGATCTCGGCAGGACACGTGTTAGCGTTTGGGAGGCGTCAGGATTTTTACCATCGGAGATTTGGGGATTATAGAATCGTTACATATTGAAATCGCGATACGATTTCCTGATCAGATCTGGACCATCCATTGTGCAGGACACGTGTCAGGAGATCCCGTAAAGTCGGGGATCGGGAAATCGGGGTTTCCGGAAACAAAAGACTCATACATAATGAAATCGCGATACGCGATTTCCTGATAGGATCTGAGCCGTCAAACAGCAGGGACACGTGGCAGAGGATCCCAGAGAGTCGGAGTTCGGCATATCGGGGTTTTCGAATACATAGAACTCTTGCCATCCGGAATCACGATCCATGATTTCCCGATAGGATCTGAGCCATCCAACAGCAGGGACACGTGGCAGAGGATCCCGGAGAGTCAGAGTTTGGGGTATCGGGATTTCCAGAGTCATGCAACTTGTGCACAAAGGAATCGCGATACGCGATTTTCCGATACAATCTGAATCGTCCATTTGAGGGACAGGTGTCAGAGATCCGGAGTGGGTCGGAGTATTAGCCATCGGGAAATCGACATTTCCATGGACAAGTGATCGGGAAAAATCCAAGTGAAAACCCCGACGAGATCTGAGCTGTCCGTTCACACGGGACAAGTGTCAAGGATCGGACAAAAGTCGCAGATCGGGAAATCGGAGTTCCTGAGGACAAGGAGTTTAGGACATCGTAAGTCCCGAAACCCCGAGAGTAAATCCGGTCCGTCCATCTGCAAGGATAGGTGGAAAAGGACCGGGCACTGTCGGAGTTTGTTCATCGAAGAATCGGGGATCCCGGCGACAAGCGGTTTTTGCATCGAGAATTCCCAATCCGCGATATCCCGACAGGAGTTTTGAACCGTCCATCGGCGAGGACGCGTGGCGAGAGATCCCGGAGAGTCGGGGTTCAGCATATCGTAGTTTCCGGAGTCGTGAAACTCTTGCACAAGGGAATCGCGATACGCGATTTCCCAACACAATCACAGTCGTCCCTCTGTGGGACAGGTGGCAACCATCGGAAACCATCGGCGTTAGGCCCATCGGGAAATCGTGAGTCCCAGGGACATGTGTTTTGTGTTGTCGTAAATGCCAAAACCCCGATGGGAGGGTATACGACTGCAGTCATATAGAAACCGGTCGTATGGACCAAAGGCTTAGCCAAGCCGGGCTGAGGCAACCAAGGGGCGCATCGGAAATTCGTTCCATCGGTGATCGGGGATTCGAGAGGACAAGGACCCTCAACACCGCAATCTGCGAAACCCCGAATCCCAATATTGAACTAGGGTTTGGCATTTCACAAATGCAGGTTTCTGGAGATTTCTCATTTGTGGGAGATTAACCCAAAAAATTTTAAATTATGATAGTGGGTGTGTTACAGTTACTCTCCTTCTTCTCTGCTTATCAATCACTCTGTATATTTTTTTCCCAGAGTCCTTCTGATTTCTCCCCTCTTGTGATATCTGTCGTGACTGCCCCCTTCCACACCTCTTTCCTTCCTTTTCCTTTCCGGTGAGCTTGTGTGTGGCACGAACTTCCCCACGATGGTCAAATTTGAGGCTTCCATGGATGGGCTGGTTCACCCCCATCCCTCATTAACTCATGAGGAGCCTCTTCACCTACCAACCTGGCGAGTAATTCATTTCGGGGCCAATGAGCCACTCTTGGTTCTCCAGGCTAGTGAAGACAAAATATGGTTTGGTTCGATGGAAGTTAATGCCACCATTCTAGGTGCCTTCCACCACCTTTCTTCAACCATCGTGGTCTCGTTTTCAGCACATCCCCCTCTCAGTAGTCATGTAACATATATTCATAACATTATTTACGTTCATCAACCTTTTACTAAGGTCCATTCAAATCACACATTCACATCTTTGAGTTTTCCATAGTTCTTGGCCAGTATAGTTATTTTTACAGATTGGGGGAAACAGGGTGTTACAATTCCCTCCCCCTTAAAGGAACAACGTCCTCGATGTTCTATCTATCAATATGACATGTATGTATAGGGGTAAACAAAATTGGATATGCATGTTTCATGGCATCCTCCATTTTCCATGTAGCCTCATCTGGGCCAAAATGTCTCCACTGCACCTTGACCTGTGCAATGGTTCGGTTCCAGAGTAGGGTTTCCTTTCTGTCCAGTATGCATTGAGGTTCTGGTAGGAATTCTCCCTCCGGTTCCACCTGGATCACAGACCAAACAATTATATGATTAGAATCATGTACATATTTCTTCAATAATGAAACATGGAAAACATTATGTCCTTTTACTATGGGAGGAAGTGCTAGCCTATAGGCTACAGGTCCCACTCTATCTAGAACTTCAAAGGGTCCACAATACCGAGGTGCCAACTTGGCATAGGCTCCCATTTTCAGAGAACTCTTTCTGGGTCTACCTCTGAGATATACATGGTCTCCCGTCTTGAACTCTATTGGGGTTCTCTTTTGGTCAGCGTAGCTTTTCTGTCGGTCCTGAGGGACTTTCAAGTTTTGTTTTATCTGAGTGACATGTTGTTCCATTTCTTTCAACATGTCAGATCCAAAAGAAATTTTGTTTACGGGATTACTCCAGTTGACAGGAGTGTTGCACGACCTACCATAGAGGACTTCGAAGGGACTCATCTTTAAGGATTCTTGGTAGCCGCTATTGTAGGCGAATTCCACCAGTGGCAGGTAGTCTTCCCACTTCTTGGGTTGATGCATTACATACATTCTTAGCATGTCTTCTAGTATTTGGTTCACTCTTTCCGTATGTCCATCGGTTTGAGGGTGATAGGCGGTGCTAAACATGAACTTGGTCTCTAAACCCGGCATTAGTGATTTCCAAAAGTTGGAAGTGAATTTCGTGTCTCTATCAGACACGATCTCTTTCGGCATACCATGCAGTTTAAATATCTCCTTCAGGAATACATTGGTGATGTCTATTGCCTTACAAGTTGACTTGACGGGGATAAACTGAGCGGACTTGCTCAATTTATCCACCACTGCCATGATGGCGTCATTCTGTTTGGTCGAGGTTGGTAATCCAGTGATGAAATCCATGGAGATGGTTTCCCATTTCCATTCTGGGATTGGTAGAGGTTGTAATAATCTTGTTGGGTGTCGGTGTTCTGCATTTACCTATTGGGATTCTATGCATTTGGCTAGGTACTCAGCTATGTCTTTCTTCAATCCAAGCCAATAGAATTGTTTCCTGGTGGTCGTGATCATCTTCTAGTATCCTGGATGACCAGCATAGGGTATTTTATGTAGTTCATCTAGTATGAACCTCTTCAAGTTGTCACAATCTGGGATATACAATCTTTTTCGGTAAGTGAGCAGACCTCCTTCCATCAAATGGTAGCCTCCATACTTTATCCATGTGGGTTCTTGTTGCAGGTACGAGGTCATGGTCTGGAAGAATGTGTCTATCTCTTGTGCATTTCTGACTCTTTCTCTAATATCCGTCTCACAGGTGCTCACCGCAGCCAGGTGAATTGTTTCCATGCTTCTACTAAGGGCATCCTCCACCCTATTTTCTTTTCCTTTAATGTGTTTGATTTCAAAATCAAACTCGCTAAGGACGGACAACCACCTAGCTTGTCTGGTATTGAGCTTTGGTTGGCCAAACAGATATCGCAATCCACAGTGATCTGTCATAAGTACAAATTTTCTTCCCAGGAGGTAATGCCTCCACATTTTCAAGGCATGCACTATGGTAGCCAGCTCTAGATCATGGGTCACATAGTTGACTTCGTGCTCATTCAATTTTTGGGATTCATAGCAGACCACACTTCCTCCTTGCATAAGGACTCCTCCGAGCCCTTCCTTACAGGTATTTTTGCACACGAGGAAGTCAGCTTCAGGATCGGCGATATTCAACATGGGTGCATGGGTCAGTAGATGTTTCAGGGTTCAAAATATTTCTTCACATTTTAGTGTCCATGTAAATTTTGTCCCCTTTTTCTGCAGGGCAGTGATTGGACAACCAATCTTGGAGAATCCTTTTATAAATCTCTTATAGTATCCTGCTAATCCCATAAAGGATCTGATATCCGAAATGTCTTTTGGGGTAGGCCATTCCATGATAAACCTGATTTTTTCTGGGTCTACTGCTACTCCTTCTTCAGATAGGGCGTGGCCTAAGTAATGTATTTGCTTCTGGAAGAATTCACATTTGTTGAATTTGACATAGAGCTTATGTTCTCTTAGCACTTGCAGCACAAGCCTAAGATGCTCTTCATGCTCTTCTCCATTCTTGCAGTAAATTAATATATCATCAATAAAAACCAGCACAAATTTGTCTAGGAATTTGCTGAGTACATTGTTCATCAAGCACATGAAAGTGGCAGGGGCATTGGTTAACCCAAATGGCACTACCACAAACTCATAGTAACCATACCTCCTCTGGAAGGCATTTTTATGGATGTATTCACCCTTGATTCAGACTTGATGGTATCCCGACCTCAAATCAATCTTTGAGAAAATAGATGCACCCCCCAATTGATTGAACAGGTCATCGATCTTGGGCAAGGGGTACTTGTTCTTTATAGTTACCTTATTGAGTTGTCTATAATCTATACACAGTCTAAGGGTACCATCCTTCTTTTTCACAAATAGGACTAGTGCTCCCCATGGAGACACGCTGGGCTGGATATAGCCCTTATCCATCATTTCTCTCAATTGCAATTTGAGTTCAACTAGTTAAGGTGTGCTCATCCGGTAGGGTGTCTTAGACACCGACACCACTCCCGGTGCAAGTTCTATCGAGAAGTCAATGTCACTTCTCGGAGGTAGACCTTCAAGTTCAATTGTTTTCAAGTTCAATTGTTTTCAACACCTGTATTGCATATAGGGGACATCCTTTTCGGCAATGCCTTCTCATTTGTAAAGATGATATTTGTCTCACTGAGACAGGTTTTCGGATCCCTTGAAGGGTTATCCTTTTTCCTTCTTTTCTTACACTTGCTAAGGTTTTATGGTAACATTCCAATCTATCTTTATGGGTGGCTAGCCAGTCCATACCACTCAATAGATCATATGATCCCAGGGGTAATATGTTAAGGGTTGCTTGGTTGGGGAATTCACCCAACATTAATTGGCAAGTTGGTATGACCTCTGCTACCCTTCTTTTGGTACTAGTGGCTAACTGTACCAACCATGACTTGGTAGGTTTATGTGGTTGTAGTTTACACTTCTCAACAGTCTTAGGGGCTATATAACTCAAGTTTGAACCAGGGCCAATCAGAATAGACACTAGATGTTTGGAAATAATACCTTCTATTTCCACCACTGAAGCTTGGTGGTCGGCTTGGTTATTATCCAAGGCTGCATAAATTTGTGGCATACTCCTGGCCACATCATTGATGATGGTAGCTTCCTAGATGCTGTAAATTCTCTGACTATTTTGTTGTCGATGTGTATAGTCTCTCAGTAGATTTTCTTCTCCACAACCCCATCATTTCAAAGGTTCTCTCTTTGGGTTATTAGCCTTCACTGGTACAGACCCAGAAGTTTTATTTCCACTCAAGGAGGGCAAGTTCTGCTGGTGTACACACTGGGCTGGGAAGCTCATCCTTGAGTTCTTATTATAGTTCTTAAATCTTGCGGATTTAATCCCTTTTCTCTGAAATCCCGAACTATTCTTCAGTTTCCAGCCTTCGCAAGGTTCTGTCTGATGTCCAAACTGTTCATGACAATATCTTGCCTTTTGGATAGTGCCTTCTAGGGTCTTTCGCTCATCAAAATCAATTATGTTCCAATAGTCCTTAGGTAGTCCACTGATGAAACGTTGCACCTTTTCCTTTTCTGCCTTTATATAAGGTACATACCTCAACAAATCGAGGAATTTGCTGACATATTCCTCTATAGTGAGTTGCCCCAATTTGAGTTCATAGAATTCTTTAGTCTTTTTGTCGAAATATTTTTCCGACAGATACTTCTTCCTGAAGCATTTCTCAAACCTTTCCCAAGACAAGTCCTCTTTGCCAACCCCTTTCATATTCTTAAGGTCTTCCCACCAAATGGAAGCCTTTTCGTTCAAGTTGAAGGTGGCCACTCGGGCCTTCAAATTTTATGAGAAGTCATGGACTCTAAAATACTTCTTTAGTCCAAGCAGCCAGGCCTCTACTTCCTCGCCCTTCTTTATTTCACCGTCGAAGGAGGGTGGTTTGGCCTTCCTAAATTCTTCGAATTTATGACCCTTTGAAAGCTTTCTCTTCTTCTGTCTTCTTCGGGAATAAGAAATAGTTCTATTGTTAGAAGAGCCCTCCGAACCGCCAGCTTCCTTTCCAGAGGAATCGTCCACTGCCTGTCCTTTACCTCTGGGATGGACCTTTTTCGAGGTGCTCCTCTCAGTGTGGCCACTGATATGACCATGTTTCTATACCTCAGCTTCATGCTGCATTTGTCTTTGTAGGTCAGATAGGCTGTGCAGTAAAACTGCGTTAATTTCTATTTTCTTTTCTTGTTCTTTCATCATCCTCTCATTATCATCCTTGCAGCTTTGTAATTCAACCATGAGGCTCCTCACAGTCTCGGCTAGATCTGGAGGGGTCCCTACTTCCCTTCTTTTGTCACACTCTTCGTCTCTATTGTGGGAGCTTTCCCCCACCTCTTGGTGAGTCACCATTCTATACGTATACAATTTCACGTGGTTGATCTCCCGCTTTTGTGCAAAAGGAAAAACGTTGGTTGTTAGTCAATGTTCATATTCATTTATAACCAGTACATAAACTCATATTTTTCTCATGCACACACACAATAGGGGTTTTTCATTCTTAACTTCGACTTTTTAGTTGAGGGGGTCAAGATAAGGAGTTACTCCTTTTAACAGTACTCCGAATGGAGTCTCTACGCAACCTGTTCATGAACCCAAGCAGGCCAAGTGTTGTAACCATGCTCTGATACCAATTTGTAACATACCCACTACGAAATTCGAAACTTTTCGGTCTTTTTCTTCTTTTCTCTGGGGAACGAAATTCCCCGAATCCCTACGGGGCCTGATATAGACCCTACAATCCCTGATCCGTACTCATATGATCGGTGGCTATGACCACAGGCCTTATCGGAGAGGTGCTCATCGTCTTTCGCGATTCGGGAAATCGCGAGGCATGTATTTCCCTTTCTCTCTTGTCTTTCGAAGGGCTGAAACCCGAGATGGATATAACCATTTAACAAGATTAACAACAACCCAGGTTAAGTCCGAGTAATCTACCCTTATGGATTTCACATACCAGAATTTCGAGAGGTGCGATGACATGAGGTCTCACACTTAGGTCTCCCGGGAGTCGAAACTCCGAAATCTGCATATCATATATATATATATATATATTATTTTAGGATTTCACTCATTTGGATTTTTCGCGGAATAAAATGTCAAGGGGTTCATGCCCGTCGATACTCCAGGAGTCGAAACACCGAAGTACCAGATTTATGCGCACTAGGTCCTCTCGGGGTTTCGCATATCAAGATTTCAAGATGTGCGAGGACAGGAGGTCTCATACCCAGATCCTTCAGGAGCTGAAACTCCGAGATACCAAACTCTAAACTCTGAAGCATCAAGACTTTGCGCACTATGCCATATCAAAACTTTCCCCATCGGGACTTCACATCTAGTAGGTACACGAAACAAAACTGTCCTTTGGGGTCTCAGGTACCAAAACACCTAAAACACGCAAGGCTATACGTACTCGACCATTTCGACATTTCTCCTATCGGGATTTCGGGGCTGGCACATACAGGGGAAACTTACCCTTGTGTCTTTCAGGTACCGAAACGTCGAAACACTGATCCAATTCACACTATGCCTTATCGGGATTCCGCAAGTCAGGACTTCATGATACAAGAGGACGAAGAGTCACATTCTTCGATTTCCCAAGTATCGAAAATCCGATACACCCACTTGTCTTACCCTCGACCAAAATTTGAGGTTTTGCGGATTGGAGATTCGCGAGGTGCGCAAACAGGAGGTCTCACATCTAGATCTTCCGGGAGCCGAAACTCCAAAGTCCCAAATCTTAACCTGCACATCTATTTCTGGATTTCACCCATTGGAATTTTGCAGGTTGGGGATTCGGGACTTGCGAGTACAAGGAACTCACCTCTAGGTATCCCGGGTACTGAAACTCTGTGATCTTATAACTTCTCCATATTATTACCATATCAGGATTTCGCAAGTCGGGGTTTCAGGACTTGCGGGTGCAAGGGAATACTCCCTTGAGTATTCCGGGTGCCGAAACACCAAATTGTCCTCACTTATCCACACACCATCATTTCGAGTTTTCATGAATCAGGGTTTCAGGTCTTGCGAGTACAAGGGAATACGCCTTTGGGTATTCCGGGTGCCTATACACTGAAATGTCCTAACTTATCCTCATGCTATCATTTTGGGGTTTCGGGACTTGTGAGTACAAGGTAACTCGCACTTAGGTACCCCGAGTGTCGAAACGCCAAAATGGCCTAAGTCTAAGAGGACCATTCTCTCTCGTGCAGGGTTTTTCAGACTTACGCCATAAAATCCTCCTGCAGATTCTTGGGTAAACTTTAAAAAGGGTGTCCCTATGGGAAGATCTATCCTGGGCATTACTTGAGACAAATAAGGGAATAAATTTCCCAAGAACAGACTTGAATACTGAATCCGTTCAAAATACACATATATATAAATATAAATATATACGTAAGTCATATGTGGTCTTTCCAATATAAGCATGCAACCACCATTTCTGATCAAACACCATACATACAGTCTTATACGGAAATCATTCATAATTTCACAAACCATGAGCATATATGTCAGAATATTTAAATTCAAGATACAAGATATAACATTTATCAGAAAAACACTAGGTGTGATGCAACTGCTGAGGGGGGTGCTCGTTTCCACCCAACCATAGGCTCAACGATTCCAAATGGATTTACCACTAGCCACCCCCGAGATTACACCACGATGCTGTGAGACTGAGTCTTTGTTTGTCAGAAGTCGAGAAAGAAGGTTACTCTCCTTCTTCTCTGCTCGTCAATCACTTTGTATATTTTTTTTCCAGAGTCCTTCTGATTTCTCCCCTCTTGCGATCTTCGTCGCGACTGTCCCCTTCCACACCTCTTCCCTGCCTTTTCTTTTCCAGCGAGGTTGTGTGTGGCACGAACTTCCCTGCAGTGGTCAGGTCTGAGGCTTCCACAGATGGGTTGGTTCACCCCCATCCCTCATTAACTCATGAGGAGCCTCTTCACCTACCAACCTGGCGAGTAATTCATTTCAGGGCCAGCGACCTGCTCTTGGTTCTCCGGGCTAGTGAAGACCAAATACGGTTTGGTTCGGTGGAAGTTAACGCCACCATTCCAGGTGCCTTCCACCACCTTTCTTCAGCCATCGTGGTCTCTTTTTTAGCACATCCCCCTCTCAGGAGTCCTGTAACATATATTCATAACATTATTTACATTCATCGACCTTTTACTAAGGTCCATTCAAATCACACATTCACATCTTTGAGTTTTCCATAGTTCTTGGCTAGTATAGTTATTTTTACAG
>ML791440.1:445832-468202 GCA_009831015.1 Picea engelmannii
AGGCTCTTTAGGGCACAATTAGGTCTTTGACCAGCCTCCCCACGTAGATTGAGCTCGGATTTGATGTCAAATCGACTTGGGAGCCGATCCATTAGTGGTTGGGAGGCCGACCAGCTTCATAAATGCGCCGTTTGGCAGGCGCGAGGGTTTTGCACCCCACAGCCGCGCATATGCGCGCAAAATACGAAGATGTTGCGCACGTGCGCGTGCGCCTAGTGGGTGCATCACGCTTTTTAATTTTTTGGCCATTTTTGCATAGTTTTGACCCTTTTGTTGTGTTGTGGAGTTAATCCTTGTGCCATGAATGACTGTTTTTCTGTGTTGATGATGTGGATTTCTTGTCGCCCTGTGCGGACGAAATTTCAGTGATAACAAAGTGCATGGTGGGCTTTAGTCTTTGATCTCTTGCTATCATGGGAGGATTGCACTGGAGAGTGGTTAGGGGCATCTTGGGCAATGGGGTTCAAAGGTGGAGGAGCATGCAAAGACAAGCTGGTCCAGCCACAATGTTGCGAGACTGCTGGGAAGACAATCTCCTCCCATCCATCATTTTCAGGGACCTCAGGTTGTAAGGAGACATGAGTAGGTACAGGGATATCGGGGGCTTGCAGAGCTTGGAAGGGAGGCCTTTCAGGCCTAGGTTGGACTATTCCCTGCCTAATCGAATTAAAGAATCCAGCATGAAAAAATTGGCCAAGATCTTCTAAATCAGTGTCAAAATGTATGGAGAACCTAGGCCTTCTTGGGCCTCGGTTCTAGTTACCTCTACCTCTGTTTCCTTGGCCATGGCTACCTCAACTGAAAAAACTCATCCTGCATGCGTGATCAATTAGAAAATAGTGTTTTAAATGACCATGCATGACAACTCTTTAAAAATATGAAATAGATTTGGCACAGAATGTATCAGACTCATGCAATCCAATCTATACAAATTGTTTTACTGTTAATCAATGAGTAGGGGAGTGAAAAAGGGTTCAAGGATACGTGATGGGTTTGTATTGAGAGAAAATATGATATAATGAAAGGGGAGAAGACATGGTCACTGCTCAATGAAAACAACAATCAACTATAAAGAAAACCAATAAAACCTCACTGCAATCCACATAAGACACTATCACTTTCATCCATTTTAACATAGAAATTCTCTTGACTGTAATTAATCTCAGAACAAGGAGTAAAAAAAATGAAATGGGAAGGTGATGGGATTTGTAATTAGCAGAAAATGAAACCATGGAAGGGAATAAAGAGGATTATTGTTCATGATATTAATTAAGTGATCCATAAACATGCTACGAAGAAGATGCATCAACCATCCAAAATTTCCGTGCAATTTAACTAATTCACTGTTCATAATAAAAAATCCAACACAGTGCTACCACGAGACAGTATGTATTCCACATAATTTATAAGAGGTTCTATTCCATTCATCCACATACTTTGCATTTTATAACAATTTTCGAACAGTACTCATTTCAAATATGTAAACTATCAAAATCAACCACTGCCCATGCATTTCTTCAATCCACAGTAATACCCAAAAGTCATGTTTTCAAATTAGCAATGAAGTCACTATTACAACAATCAGGCCTATTTGAATGCAATGATGTTTGTTAACATATGCATATATAGGCAATAACTTAAATAATCAAGACCAATTTCCACACCCAAACTGACACACGATATGCACGGGGTAATTCGCTCAGGCAATGTGACTCTGCCACTGTAAAAAAAGAACAATTCAATGTGAATTAAAAGTTGGGCCATCCATCCAACATGACGAGGTGTCAACAACAAGCATGTCTCAACAAATGATCAGCATGCAAAAGAACATGCTCAAAAATTCTATGAGTATCTCTGACTTGTGAGAACTCAAGCCATCTATGTTATACATAGTATACAGCCAACAGAACCCCGTGTTGCAACAATTTCACTTTAACAAAACAAACCCGCAGTCACGGTAACAACTCAACATCTCGTGCCAAGCCCTTGATTTATTATAACATTTCTTCGATTTAGTTACACCGTGATCAAAAATGTTGTGCAAATTCAAGCTTATACAATCAACAAGCATAAGGATGCAGTGTATATACTCTTTACAACCATCCTGTTCAATAGTCATTCGACCCCAAAGAAAACCACAGTTACCACGACCATTACTTATTTTGCAAACACACAATGCGATATGAGCAACGTCAAGCATTTTCACCAATGCTAGCTAAACATTCAAATAATCATCAGTGCAAAAACCAGTGACTGTGTATCTACCAAACAAGTCGTCATTGTCTTAAAAAAAATCAACAACCTAACAAGTTGTATCAATAATGCATACCCACGCATCCAATCAAATCGGGGCAGAGGCCCTTTCCATTAACAACATTGAGTTATTGACATAAGGAGAATAATTGTGTTCTTTGAAAGTGCAATTGGTAATGTAGGGCTTACCACTATTATAACCAAGCCAATGACTATATACCAACCAACATGACTGTCATACGACCAACTGGGCGAGCCTATTCTCAAAATAGTCAACAATTATATAACCATCCAACAAAAACCAAGTTGTAAAAAAACAGGTCAGGCTGGTCTTCTTAAATAACTTCCATACTAGAGGGTCGAGGTTGTTCCTTTGTCAACATGTGGAGAGGAGATCCACTCCTTGTAATGGAAAAAACTCCAAGGCCACAGTGCATACAAGACAAACCATGACTCGTTCATGGTTGGGCACAATTCCATGATAGGGGCCATAACTGAAAGGTAGGGCTCTATTCTATCCCGGAAAAGGTTATTTAACGCACGCAGGGTATAACCCTCATGCTCTTCGGTTGACAATCACAGCACAAAGGTGAAAACATGGTCGGGGAAGGACACGAACCTCATTTTTTGACTCCTGGTGGTGTAATCAACCAATGTCGAAGTGAACAAAACCTCTAACCATTAAACCCGTGAAGGCGAGAGACTGGATTTAGAGATAGTGCATGAAGGTAACTATCCACCCAAGACTAAAAAAAAAACCTCCAACCAAACAGCAGTGATAAAAAATAGCTATCACCTAGGAAGACCAATAACCTTGACGAACTCAAAATCGTTACAGGAAGAACCATTCACTCTTCATTTCCAGAAACCAAATTTCACACAGTTGCAACACTTAGGAAAACACAAACCCATACACCTGAGCCAATAATCATTTCATAACAAGAGTAAAATCATGAATGGCCAAAAAAGGCATACCTGTAATCAAATTCATTAAAACAAGAGATGGTCGAACAATTTCTCCCTGGCAAAAATTCGGAGCATAACCCAAGAAGCAAGATCGATCAATAGCCTGACTAGGGTGGTGACTAACAAGAGGGGTAAAGGTGACGTGCAGTAAATGCACTTTACTGCACGTCGCCTCCATCCCCAATGCATTAATTCATCAGTACATGCCAACACATTCTTCATTAACCATTAATCAAACCATGTATCGAAAACATCACCATATTAACAGCCAATAGCATGACTTATGCCATACATAATTTGAATCCTCTATAATTCAACCATTCACATAACCAATAGCACCATTAATTTTCCAAATGCACCATCAACATTTCATACTATGTGCGTACTAACCATATAACCCGATCAAAATTTCATATCCATTTTCTTTCTAGCTAGGGGTTAACTATAATCATCAAGTATTTTCATGCATGTAGTATAGTTAGGATAGCTTTAAAATATTCCCCTTGCATTTCTTTCTCATTTCCTTCAAATTATTCGCATGTGATATTGCATAACTAGGTCCCTTTTCCTTGCATTTGTTATAGTATTTAGTCTCTCTCAAAATTGCCCTTCATGTAATTTTACTAACATGTTTGTTGGTAGGTGTAATAAGAACAGACAACAATGACATTAATGAATAGCATAGGCAGTAGTAACATAAGGAATTAACCCTTCATAAGCTCAATTTATAACCAATAACCACAAGATCTTCATCAACCATGTGAGCCATGTCACACATCATCTCAACATCAAAATGAATAGATATGTTGATCTCCAATAGTTCAAGGGGGTCCCACCTACTAGTATTATTTAGTTTTTATAATAATAGGCTTTAGCAATACTTTGCGGGAAAAACTTCGTTGACAATTTCAATCGTCAACAAACTGGCAACTCCACAAGGAAATTAGTTTTTAAAAGATTTAGAACTCATGACTCATGGTTTCGTGGACCAAAGCAACAGGTCAAGAAGAGATAACTCGGATGAATATGCAACAGGGGGAAGTGAGTGGATTTAATGGAAAGATGACCGAGAATTTGGGAATAATTCATGAAAAGTGTTAAGTATGAGGGGTTTTACCACTGTATGCATAATAATTTGACTGGAATTTTCTCTCTAGCTTCTAGGAGGAAAATTTTTTAAACTTTCTCTTAAAATCTTGATGGGTGAATAAATGGCAAGAAGAAGCAGAACATAGCCAACTTTTTACAGGACAGCAGCGGAAAAAAAGTAACAATTTCAAGGGTCCTTCAGAGGAGCATCATAACATATGTGTAAGCTTGATTGTTATTAAATAACAATGCTTTGGAGGAGTGTCATTGTGGAAAAATTGATCCAACATCCTATTTGACCAAATTAATTAAAAGATAAGAAGAAACCAAAACATGACAGAACTAAAATGCAGAACTAAAACAACAACAATAAAAGACAAAAATGAAGTGCAGCAGGAAAAGAAAAAAAAAAACTTAACTTGGAAAGAAGAAATCGAATTACTTTGAAGAAAAGAAAAGAAGCACAAAAATTGAAAGCATAGCTAGGCTACTAGTATACACCAAAATCCAGACAACATTAGAACTTTTCATGTTGTCTCCTCGCAATATTTCAAGTGAGGGCTGCTAGTACTGTAGGGAAACAATTGCTCCTGTAAATATTTTGAGATATAAGAATTAGTATCCAAGATAAAAGAATTTGGAAAGGACCGATCACCTGTAAATCTGACATAATCATCATTCCCTTGACATGCACAATTAGCTCGTCAAGATAGAGATGGAGACTAACCAATTCATCGAGAGTCATGTGCATATTTTTTTTTAAAGCAGTACCTGTATCAAGTAAGATAAAAAGTTGGCATTTGTGAGGTATGGTATTGCAATTAGTAATGAAAGTGGTTTCGTGAACAATTTACCCTTTTAATTTGATTTTATTGTAACCAACAAACTGTCAATGGTCTTAACTGTGACTCTACAACCTGTTGCAAAAATATTTCAATATTGAGAGGGGAAAAGGGATTTCTCATAATCGCTTTCCTAAAAGTTTGAAGACTAATGCAAGTTCTGATATTACCAGTGGTCCCCAGGGTCGATTTCCAAATTGAGACCCATTCAGGGTGGGCTAAAAAAAACATTCCATCCCTTAAGAAATCTCTCAAATCCCTTCGAAAGGGTGCTTCTGGTCCAGAGTTAACAAATTCTTTTTTTTGCCTAGCTAGTTTCATAATATGTTGAATAAGACAAGGATCAAAAACACGAAGATCCTCATAAGACCAAGAAAAAACCTTTTAATGTTCACCAAGTAGTCCGGTGGACCTCATATCTTCTTTACCAGAACATTGGACCTTTATTTTAACATTGGTTGAAGTTTCAAATGTCTTAATGTTCAGGAGGATGGTTTCAATCACCTTATTTTGTAACTCCTCTTCTTTTTGTTTTTCTTTATTGCCTACATCACTCAAAGAAAACGAACTCTCAAGAGGAGTCAAGCCCTCAGGAATCTTATTATTTTCTATAGATATAATCTCCTCGGGCTCGAGAGGTTCATTTTGAATGACAACACAAATGCTCTCATCGTTAGGGATGGCTTTCCAGAATTATTCATTTTTAGAAATGTATGGCCGATGCAGAGATTGGAAAGCATGATGCAGGAAGATCGCAAGCAAGAACAAAGTGGAGGACAGCTAGATACACACCAGTGCACATTTTGAAGATGCTTTGAAATTTAAATATGAGACATTAATGGAATAGCTAGGAGGAT
Organism: Picea engelmannii; assembly: GCA_009831015.1. Taxonomy (NCBI): domain Eukaryota; kingdom Viridiplantae; phylum Streptophyta; class Pinopsida; order Pinales; family Pinaceae; genus Picea; species Picea engelmannii. The sequence continues at coordinate 451,840 of ML791440.1, forward strand.
GTATTTTCTTTTAATGTTTTGAGAATTGTAATGCACATCATGAGCGTTTCTCTCATCTGTAGGTTGGAAGCATTTAATGTAATCAATGTAAAGTAATTGTAATATTTATTGCGATAAGACAACTGAGAGTTGTAGGAGGGAAAACTCTTAAATCTCCCTTGTAGATCTATTGTATTATTCTCATTGTAAGAGTAGAGTTGTAGAGCAAGAGAGTATAGGAGAGTAGAGAAGAACAGAGACTGTAGAAGTTGTATAAGCAAATAGTTGTTGCTATAGAACCCATCTACAGAAGCACTTGAGTTAATATAAGAATGCTTTGATCCAATTTCATGGTGTTGTTATGGTCATTGTTTGCATCTATTGAATGGTATGTTTACAGTTTTCTCATATACTCTATTATGCATTTGTTTCAATGCTTTATCTGTATTATTTCATGTTGAATGTATGAAGTCTGTGAGAGGGAGAGTATGAGTTTCAATTGTTTCTCTTCCTAATAATTCTTGGAAGGAGTGTAGTGAAGGTTCGCAAGGAGTGCATTGACAATATTTTGAGTCTTACCTCAGAAAATATCAAGAGAGATAGAGTTGTTCTTATACCCACAGAAGTGTAAGTATAGCACAGATTCATGCAAGGTGTGCCCAGGCTGAGGAGAGTCTTAGAATTTTCCAACCCAGTGAGTGGTTGAAGGACTTTTATTGCAAGGAATGCGCAGAGCTAGAGTGTTTGGATAACCAGAGGTTATTGTTAAGGCTGCAAGGAGCGTGTGCAAGAATCCCTTAGAATCCTTGAGTTTACAGCAAGAATCAAGCTCAAGAGGGGTAGAGACATGGAAAGTTCAAAGGAAGGACAAGGGTGAAAGTCACCTCGCAGAAACCAAGCTCAGGAGAGATAGCAGCCATTAGATCTATATCAACGAAATTAGTTGATTAGTGATTGAAATTTCGGTATTTCGGGAGTGGGGAGAGTGGAGGAAACGATTACCCAGAAGTCGCGAGTTTCGAAGTCCCGACTTCGCGAAACAGTAATATGAACTGTCAGATCGTGGGAGGTTCAGAACTGTTGATCTATGGTGAAGAAGTCGTGAGTTCAGACTTTGGGAAAAATGGAGAAGAGTTTCATTGTGAACTCACGAGTCATTAAATCGTGACATGCTCGGAGGTGAGGCCTCAGGATTTGGCTGGAGGTCATATGGCAGAAGCATAAGGGAGGAGCTAAGGACCATTATCCCACTGTAGGGTTTCGAGAATCGGAGGAGTCGGGTGACTCGCAACAGGAATCCTAAAATCGTGAAGTCGTGAACTTGAAGAGCCATTTGGGTTAAGTCAGTGGTCACACCAGTGGTCACGTGGAGTAGAGTTTCATGCCTAGTGCTTGTTTCACGCGAACGTAACTTCTAGAACGACTTGTGGTTTTATATGCATTGAAGGTTCCAATGGGAACTAAAGATCCATTTTGTCTCAGGGGAATAGGGAGATCCAAAGACCGGGAGGTCAGCAGACCCTGCCGAGGTGGGGGTCTATGTCAGGTGGCATCAGATCTTGCAAATTTTTTTTTCTGTAGAGGGAAGACATAGGACAGTTGTGATTTAAATTCTGCATGGACAGATTGAAATAATGCCACCAAGGAGACGTCAAGAGAGACCTATGCCCGATCCATCCGTGGAAATGGAAATGAGAGAACTTCTTGCTTGATTGGATGCTATGGAGACAACACAGAGGCGAACACCTGATACTAGAGATATCAGTGAGGCCAAAAGTGAGAACAAAGGAGGAGCCGAAGAATAAGTTGAAGCTGAAGATGCTGCAGAGGAACATCTATTCAGAGCTTTTGCAAGGATAGGGGCCAGAGTAAAAATGGACATCCCAATGTATGAAGGCAACTTAGATGTTGAGGAGCTTCTAGATTGGTTTAGAGCTCTGGATAAACACTTCAACTATGAGGATGTAGAAGAAGATAAAAAAGTAAAACACACAGTCACTAGACTGAAATGGAATGCATCATTGTGGTGGGATGAATGGCAGGATGACAAGCGTTGCAAAGGCAAACAAAGAATCAAAATATGGGATAGGATGGTCGCCAAGATGAAAGCCAAATTCATACCCAGGGATTACCAAATTAATCCGTTTTGAAGAATGAATAATTTGATACATAAAGGGATGAAAGTGAAGGAATACACTGAAGAGTTTTACATGTTAAACATCAAAGCTGGTCATCACGAGAGTGATGATGAAAAAGTCGCTAGATACATGAATGGCCTAAGATATAAAATTCAGGATGAGATGAGAATGGTGGCAATCAGAAATGGTGACAAAACATTTGTGCAACTGAACAGTTTGTATTATTGTCTAGGAATGAGGAAGGATGTCAAGAAATTTTTCAAAAGATGTAGAATATGCCAGCACGCGAAGGGGAAAAAAAAAGAATACAGGGTTATATAAACCATTTCCAATACCAGAGAGCTCGTGGGACGCGGTAAGCATGGATTTTTTGTTAGGACTGTCGAGAATCTCTAGAGGTTGTGATTCCATATTCGTGGTAGTCGACAGATTCTATAAAATGGCACATTTCATTCCATGTCAGAAAACCAGTGATGCAACACACATTGCAAATCTATTTTTCAAAAAAGTTGTTCGACTTCATGGTTTACCCAAGAGTATTGTTTCGGATAGAGATACCAAATTTGTTGGTCATTTCTGGAGGACACTATGGAAAAATTTGGGGACGAATCTATCTTTTAGCTCAGCATATCACCCTCAGATGGATGGACAGGCTGAGGTAGTAAATCGAAGTTTGGGGGACTTATTGAGGAGTTTGGTAGCTGAACACCATAGCCAGTGGGATCAGATTCTACCGCAAGTGGAATTTGCATATAATGACTCACCTAAATAGAGTATAGGACAGAGCCCATTTTAGATAATGTATGGAATGAAACCAAGAGGAGTATCTGAGTTGAGAGACTTAGAGCAAAGTGAATTCAGAAGTGTTGGAGCGGAAGATTTTGTAGCAGCGATGCAAGAGCTCCAGAGTAAGACTAAAGAACAGTTGCAAAGTTCCAACCAGGAATACAAGAACAGAGCAGGTCAACAAAGGAGAGAGATTCAATTTGAAGTGGGAGATTTAGTCTTAGCACATCTAAGAAGAGAGAGGTTCCCAATGGGAATGTATAATAAGCTAAAGATGAAGAAGATAGGGTCGTGTAATATTCTGAGAAAGTTTGAGGCAAATGCTTATGAGATAGAATTTCCAGATGATGTGGGAATATCACCCATATTCAACATAGCAGATGTGTACCCTTACAGAGAAGATGAAATAGATGGGAAAGAAAATCAAAAGGAAGTTCAGTGGGTCAAGCAGATGCCTGTAGCTGAAAATCCACAAATGGAAAAGATCATTGATCAAAGAGTTGGTAAGAAGACCTGGAAGAAGACATATTTTGAATACTCGGTAAAATGGAAGGGACACTCGATTGAAGATGCCAATTTGGAAAGTGAAGTAGATATCCAGAAACATGGACATACAGTGCAGGAGCTCATGGACAGCAGCCCGTGAATTTTTCATCCATAGGAGTATGATGCAGGAGCATCGTAAGCAAGCACAAAGCAGAGGATAGCTGGATATGCACCAGTGCGCATTTTGAAGACACTTTGAAATTTAAATATGAGACATTAATGGAATAGTTGGGAGGATGTATTTGCTTTTAATGTTTTGAGAATTGCAATGTAGATCGTGAGCATTGCTCTCAACTGTAGGTTGGAGGAATTTAATGTAATCAATGTAAAGTAGTTGTAATATTTGTTGCGATAAGATAGTTGAGATTTGTAGGTGTTACACATTATTTTCATCATCCCTATGATCATTAATGATGTAAACCTATTTGTTGCCTTCAGAGGGGTCAGTGGCCTGAGTTCCTGAAGAAGGAAGGGAGAAGAACTTTTCCTGAGAAAAGAAGTTGCATTTTCCTATGTAAAAACCTTATAGAAAAGGATGTTCGCAGGTTTCTATATAGGCAGGGTGCGAGAATGACCAATTCTCACAGGTTGCACTATAGCCAAGGTGCGAACAGTTCACAGGTTGCTATATAGCCAGGGTGCGAGAATGCCAGCATGTGGGAAAAACGAGCGTTTTCTCGAATCTTCTAGAAGGAGAAGCTTCTATGGTGAGGTGGCATCCAAATGGTTTGGATCTTACTCGCTTTCATGATTTAGTGGGATCATCCTAACCTCCTCACCTTATCCTCTTCAACTTATAAAAGGAGAAGAGTTCTCATGGAGAAAGTTAGCTTGAGCTTGAGTGAGCTTTTGTTGGTTATTGAGCTTGTTAGCTTTGGCTTGATTAGAGTGGATTTGAGATTTGATTTGTCAAGATAGATTGTGAGTAGCTATCGGATCTATGGTCTCAAAATCCTTGGATCAAGAAGTGTGTGGGGAATGAAGGACAGTTGGAAGGGACCTTACGACATCAAGGCAACGGTTGTAACCTCTCTTTCACATTTAATATGATACAGTAATATGTTTCTTTCCCATAAAGTTAGATTTACTTTATTACATAACTCCTTGATCATATGTATAGATTAGCTATTGAATATATTATTTTCTTTCACTTTGGTTGGTTTGTGTTGTTTTGATCTTGACTACACGAGAGTGGCGGAGCGAAGCAGGAGCAACAAAGATTAAGGAAGCGATTACAAGGTATGTCCCTTATTCTCACTTCCGATTTAATTCAATAATTAGATCTAGGGAAAGGGATATATTCTGTCCTGTTTTGTTCTAGATCCAGGTGGATCTAGGGAGATCGGTTTGTGTCCGCACTTACAGATTAATCCTTAAATAGTAGGAGGGAAAAATCAAGAAATATCCCTCGTAGATGTATTGTATTATTCTCATTGTAAGAGTAGAGTAGTAGATCAAGAGAGTATAGGAGAGAATAGAATAACAAAGACTATAGAAGTTGTATAAGGAGATATTTTTTGCTATAGAACCCATCTACAGAAGAACTTGAGTTAATATAATAATGCTTTGATCCAATTTCATGGTGTTGTTATGGTTACTATTTGCATCTATTGAATGGTATGTCTACAGTTTGCTCATATACTTTGTTATGCATTTGTTTCAATGATTTATGTGTATGATTTCATGTTGAATGTATGAAGTCTGTGAGAAGGAGAGTATGAGTTTCAATTCTTTCTCTTCCTGAGAATTCCTACAAGGAGTGCAATGAAGGTCTGCAAGGAGTGCGTTGACAAGATTCTGAGTCTTACCTCAGAAAATATCAAGAGAGATAGAGTTGTTCTTATACCCACATAAGTGCAAGTATAGCATAGAGGCATGCAAGGTGTGTGCAGGCTAAGGAGAGTCTTAGACTTTTCCAAACCAGTGAGTGGTTGAAGGACTTCTGTCGCAAGGAGTGCACAGAGCTGGAGTGTTTGGATAATCAGAGGTTATTGTGAAGGTCGCAAGGAGTGCATGCAAGAATCCCTTAGAATCCTTGAGTTTGCAGCAAGAATCAAGCTCAAGAGGGGTAGAGGCTTGGAAATTTCAAAGGAAGTACGAGGGTCAAAGTAACCTCACAGAAACCAATCTCAGGAGAGATATCAGCTGTTAGATCTAGATCAATGAGATTCATTGATTAGTGATTCAAATTTCGATATTTCAGGAGTCGGGGGAGTGGAGGAAACGATTACTCAAAAGTCGTGTGTTGTGAAGTCCCGACTTCGTGAAACAGGAATCTGAACCATCAGATCGTGGAAGGTTCAAGACCATTGATCCATGGTGAAGAAGTTGTGAGTTCGAACTTCAGGAAAAAGGGAGAAGAGTTGCATCGTGAACTCACGAGTCACAAAATTGTGACGCACTCGGAGGTGAGGCCCTAGGATCTGGATGGAGGTCATATGGTGGAAGCATAAGGGAAGAGCTACGAATCATTAGCCCACTTCATGGTTTCAGGAATTGGAGGAGTCGGGTGACTCGTAGTAGGAATATTGAAATCATGAAATGCAAAGTCGCGAACTTGAAGAGCCATTTGGGTTAATTCAGTGGTCACGTCGGTGGTCATGTGGAGTAGAGGTTCATTCCTAGTGCTTGTTTAGCGTGGGCATAACTTCTAGAAGGACCTGTGGTTTTATATGCATTGAAGGTTCTAGTTGGAACTAAAGAGCCATTTCGGCTTAGGGGAATAGGAATATCCAAATACCGGGAGGTCAGCGGGCCTTGTCGAGGTGCGGGTCTATGACAAAGAACAATCAATCCAGGAAGGCAAGAGTTGTTGAGTAGGATAGGCTGAAAAGACAGCTAACCGATCAACTATCGAATTCAACTCCTTCTTAACATGAGTGATGTTGAAAGATAGAAGTTTCAAGACAAGTGTCCAAACAGTTTGGGAGTATTGTTTCATCATCTTGTCACTAGGAGAGCATGTCTTACGTATTAGGTTCACAACAAGCTCAGAATTTTCGAATACTAAAAGGTGACCATAACCAATATTAAGGGCTTTCTCAATGCCTAACAACAAAGATTTGAATTCAGTGGCATTGTTTGAACAAGCAAACTCCAACCTGTATGACAAATCATGAATTTTTCCTGCAGGGGAAACCAAGATAATACCAACCCCATTACCTTCATTAGAGTGTGAACCATCAAAGTGCATATGCCATAATTCATCATCTGAATCAATTCCTTCCAGAGGAATATTATCCTCTTTAGCAAAGATGGAATACACTCCTACATCTTCTTCGATATAGTTTACGCTAGATTGCGGAACACTCTCTATGTAGGGTGAAATTCTTCCTTCTCTAAGGACTATAATATTCTTACCATTCTGAGGAATGGCTAAATGTGTCTCATCGAGTGAGAGGTATCCACCTGTTAGTGCTTTCCAATCTCTCCCCAATATAATTGAATAATTTCTCACACTCATATCAGTCACCTGAATGCTGAGGGTTGTCCTTATCTCAGGATCAACGCATAAAACCAAGGTTACATCTTTAATCTCACCTATGGTTGTTTGTTGTAGACTATTATAGGAGAGCATGCTTCTGGAATTTTCATTTGTATGTGACAAGCCTATCTCTTCCATAATAATATTTGACATGACACTTGGGCCTGAACCAACATCAATGAGGCAACAATGGGCAATCTTATCCATGATCTTTATAGAAATATAAAAAGGGGGGTTTTGTACAGTGTATCTAAAGTTATGTACACCTAATTTATTTACAGAATAATCCTCTTCATCTACCTCTTCAGAAAGATTGACTACAACGGAAGATTTTCCTTCCATGAATTGTTTCAGATGCATCTGTTGTTCAAGTACGACAACCATGTCTAGGAGGGTTTCATCTGCTTTGATGTTGGCCAATTGATTCAAGATATTTTATTTAGAAGTGGGAGGAGGGGGGTGATTATTTGACTCTCGAGAATTTTAGGAACCTGGGATGTAGCAGTGGTTGAGGATGAGCTCGTGCTAGAAGAACTATGAGGAGGATCAAATTTATCCTTGGGAGCATAGTCTTTGTTCCTAGTGTTAATAACCATGACATCCTCTAGCTCTGCAAATTCTAGGACATCGATAGTAGATTCTGGTCTTTTACTAAAGATCTAATATCTGACACTCTTATTTACCTCACATGTGGTTTCTTCGTGGTGGTCCTCACAAAAGTTACACCAACTCCAAGGCAAGATAGCCTTAGAATGAAAAAAAAATTCAACCATATTTCTAAAAGGGGGTGTCGAAGAGGAAGAAGCTCTAGGGGGGTGAGGGGAGACAATACCCTTCCGCTCAAATGCTATCATACGATTGTTCATATCTTGTATTAGCTGTAAGAGAGTGAACATATATGTCTGTCTAACTGATTCTCCCTGGGGTAGACCAGTTCGTTCAAGTTGTTCTTCATACTCCAAGTAAGTGTGCAGGGCAGAACCGAGATTATCAATGGCTTTTTCGCCAAGCCTATTGTTGGCCCTTGACCAAGTTTTGAGGATCCTTGGTCATTTTTTACCATTTTGGGACTTCGACAGGATATCGAAGGCGGAGCGCAAGACGAAGTGGATATCGCAGGATCTCAGCCCCTCTTTTAGGGATTTTTGGGTTTTGGGCTTATGTGACGGGTATGGGGATGTCGCCCCATGGGTTTACCCATGTTTAGGCCAATTTTGTAAAGTATAAATAGATGTCTAGGCAATGTAAGAGGCGGTGTGTGTGTATGCGAAGTAGGCATCTATGTGATGTTGTGCTAAGTGCTAAAGTGATAAGTGTGAACTGTAATTACTTTGTGTATAATGTGTGAGGCTTGCAAGGATAAGTGCAAGTATTTTTAAGAGACTGTGGAAGGCTTTGTGTTGTAACTCAAGGAAGGAGGATCTAGCAAGGTGCGCAGATCTCCTGTCCTCTGTGGAGTAATATCTCAAGGCTTGGTGCATGTAGTTGATTGACCGAAGATAATAAAGAGAAGAAGATTTGGTGGACGTAGCCCTAGGGTGGGGGTGAACCACGTATATCCTATGTTGTCATGATTTGTGCGATGTATTGATGTGTTTATGTCTTTACTTTCTTAAGTGATTTGATATAGATGAATGATAGATAAATATGTTGATGATTTGTGCTTAATAATATGAATAAGTGCTAGATCTAACTCATGTGAATGTGCTTAGTGCTCGACTATACTATATATGGGTGAATATTGTGATGCTCTGTGATAAGGGTTTTACTGCGAAGTAGATACTGGTTAAATACTAAAGGATCATAATTTCTAAGTGCTCTGTTAAGGTACTACAATCACATATTTGTGTCCTAGCTAAGGTTGCAGACACTGGAGTCCTGCGACCACCCCTGCCTCTACCTCGGGTGAGACTTCATCTGCTTCACAGGTGTTGCCGAAAGGGTCGGTAGTTAGGGTTTTGTTGGTGCATTGTTGTAGCGTTGAACTCTGGATCTGCCCCTGTGCCAAAAAATGGTTCTATTGTTGGGACCTGAAACTATGATTGCTGGGAACTGAGAAAGAAGAAGCTTTGTGCGAAGACCTAACCTAAAACTGTGATTGTTGGGAACTGAGAAAGAAGAAGATTTGTATGAAGATCTGACCTAAAACTGTGATTGTGGGGAACTAAGGAAAGAGGGTTTTTGTGCGAAGATCTGACCTGAAAATGTGAAAGCTCTGTGTGTAGATTTGTTTCCCTGGTGCACATTATTCTACTCGATCTATGAAGCTTTGTGCTAAGAAAAGAAATCTGATCTGAAGAAAAGAGGTAATATCTTGAAGCTTTGTGCTCCGATAAAGGTAAGGATATTGAATTTTTTTTAGATCTGGAAGCTTTGTGCTTTGCTAAAAGTAAGATTAGTGGAAACTTTTGTTTCAAGAGTATGGATCTAGGTATGTTTGATAAATTTTGTCCTAGCCTAAAAACTAGGGCACAGCTAGAATAAAAGAGGTTTGATATGAGTAGATATGATAGAAATAATGAAAGATATGTTATACTTATGCATAGAAATAATGTTTGGATTAACAAATGGATGCAAGATCCTAGAAAGATTTTTTTGCAGGTTAGCTACTATGATTCTAGTGCGCAGTACAGGAAGGGTTGGGGATCATTTAAAAGAAAGAGAGTGTTATCTCTCCAAAAGTCACCCTAGACTATAATCAGGTGAGATTGGTAACATCAAAAGTTTTGTAAATGAGAAGAGTTTTTTAAAAGGTCAAATGGACAAGACTCAAAATAATAAGGTTTTAACTCATAAATATGGGCTAGCATGCATAAGAAAATGAGGTCTTGATTAGATTCAGTCAGTTGTTTAAGGATAAATATGATTAGAGGGAAGACTTGGTGAGAAGGATGAACAAGTCTGCTATAAGCATCAGGCCTTCTAGCATCTAGGTGAAGAAACGATCAATCACAAGATCATCTTGAAACTAAGATTGAAGACCCTGAAAACATTTACAGTAGCATCATAATCAAACATCCATTATAATACAACTATAACAACTCACAAGGATCCTCCATTAGTGAGCATTCAGAGTAAGAAGAAATAAGAAAATGAAGAGAAGTTGAATTCCATTAATAAAAAATTCTCAAGTCCAATACATAACCAGAGCACAGACCACTCAGTCAAAATATTACAACTTGGGAGCCTCAACTCAACCATTCGAACCCCCCATTCTCAATTGGAACATGGATTTATAATAGAAAAGGAAAGGTAGCAACTAGAGGTGTGAGATATCCCTTCCCCTCCTCGGATTCTCCAACAACATCTATTAATCAAACACCTAGGCTAACAGCTATTAACAAATTGCTACAAAAATGGAAAAGGTTAGCCACTGATCCAACCAACATCAAACTAACTTGATCTTCTGTTGCTGCAGATCTCCATATGTGCCAAGTGTATTTTAATGCTTGTAATTTTCATCGTGCTATCATCTATTATCTCTTTCTATCTTCCACATCATCAGCCATTCACTAAGATGATAATTCGGGCCCCCCTATATTCCTAGTACCTATAGGTAGCGCCACTCTAGTGCGTCTCTGTGCAAGAATCTATCTCTGCCAAAAATTAGGTAGCGCTTGCCAAAAATTAGGTAGCGCCTGCCTATGTTTCCTGTTCAGGAGATTTGGCAGTGCACAGGAGATTGGGTAGCGCCCGTCGAATTCGCAACACCCAGGATATTGGGTAGTGCCCGTGTAGAAAATGCAGCACCCAGGAATTTTGGCAACGTACTGTGAAATCCGTAGCACTCTCCCCTCTGCACATCCATGCATGAAAACGGTGGAATGGGCGAGAAATTGGGAACATCATCATATATATCATGACTTCACTTAGTTCTTCAACACCTTCTCAATCACTTGGCACCTGGCAGCCTGCAATTTATTTTAAAAAATGACTCATGGAAAATATCCCATATGTCTAGGGGGAACAGAGATTGTTGTCTTTATATACGCCAATGCTCTCATAGCATATCCAATGAGACAAGTGGAAAAGAATCGAGCTTGTGTTGAATGTGTTCTTTGGCATATGAATTAGTTTTATATGTAGTGTGACTTAGGATTAGGATTAGAAGTTGACACTTAAGCACACAACACTTTTTGGTAAAATTTACAAATAAAAATATAGTTTTTTATTTGAAAATATAAAGAGGCACAAAAATAGGATTTTAGGCTAATAAAAAGTAGGTCAAAAGACAGAGACCATAGATTTCATGGGTTAAAAAGGGATCAAATGAAATCTTATCAGGGCTTGATGAGGCATTTGAAGATTATGACAATTATAAAAAGACCTAGGAAAAGAAAAGCGAGCATGAAATGATGAAGGCACTTAAAAATTTTAAGAGCACAATTTTACACACTAATAGAGAGGATTAAATATTTGTTACAGTTGTAGAAGACCGAGACATATTTCTAAGGAATGCCCTGGTAGAAGACCTAGTTTTCTTTGTTGTAAAGTTGTGGATCATGAAGTTTCGAATTTCCCTAGAATGATTGCTAAGGTTGAAAGAATGAATACAAGCCAAGAAGACCCTGAGGAAGGTCAAGACACTAAGACACTGGTAGAAACCCTGAAAGAATTAGGGACTATATTGTTGCAAATGAAAGAAACCCTGAATGACCACCGACATATGAACTTATCAGAGATATTCAAAGAAAAATAATGCATAGAAGCAAGAATAGGAGACTTTGACATAGACTGTGTTATGGATGAAGAAACGCAGGTGAATATCATGACAGAAAGAACTTGGGAAATTTTAGGAAAACCTGTTATGATTCCTTCATTGGGAGGAATAGGATTATTTAGAGGAAAGATGATAACCCTGTGTGGAAGACTTACCTAGATATCTACAAGTGCTCATGGAACTTAGACAGAAGAAGATTTTGAGGTTGTTAAATTTATTGAGAACAGCGTCGCATTTGCTATGTTACTAGGAAATCCTTGGATCGAAAAGGATCAAGCCAGAAGAAAAGAAGAGGAAATCTTAGAGAAGAAGAAGCAGGAATTAAAAGATTTCATGACCAGGAGGATCACACAATTGATCGAGGAACAAGAGAACAGGTCGAAGTTATGTAGAACTAGAAACTTGGACATCGAAGTTGAAAGGACACACGAGGACTCGAGACACCTATCTGTACAGGAAAGTAGAGCACCTACACCAGGCAGAGAACAAGTATTTCCCTTGAACCCTAGTAAAGACCATCAATAGTGAGAAGTTACTATGCTAAGAGGAGATAAGAATCAGAATGGAAAGAGGAATACCAAGACGAATATCGCTGGAAAGAAGGATAGAAAACTAAGTAAGAAGAAAGAAAATATAGAAAAGTTACAGAAAGTTCTAGTGGGAACTACATAGAAGGAAGGACTCCAGAATTTGAACTTCATCAGGATATCAGTACAACACAGCATGGAACTTCTCCATGGTGAAGCTATATGACCGTTGTAGGCATTATAACCATTAGCCAAAGGACCCGAATGGTTAGAACACCAGTTATGGCCAGGGAGCTCACCATTAGACTGTTGGGACCATGCCATAACGGACAGAACTGAGTTAATGAAGGCTTCTCACCCATTGGAAAGATCCATTGCCTAGTTATCTACTTATTCCGTCGAGCCTTGCACCGAGAACACTTTTTTCCACCCGTGATTATCTGAGCTCAAAGATTAGTTGATTTCGCGCAATGATCATCGAGTTATCACTATCCATCCCGTCATATTGAGTTGTTGCTTTTCAACCCGAGATAGTCAACCATGAGCGTGTATGTCCAAAGAACTTAGCATATTCAAAGAGTCTGTGAAGGAGGTACTCATTGACCTTATGACTAAAAGAGTAATTTTTGTGGGTGTACAAGCGTCGTCGACGAGAGGAGTGCAAGCCTCTATGTCGACCACGCACGGATCCGGGCCCTCCCGAGTCTTCACAGAAAAGAGAACCAAACACAGAGATGACCTAGAAAATGCAAATCTAATCCTGACCATCCTACCTAAGTATATCCCACCCCTGGCCAGTGTAGTAAGTTGCGATAGTGTCCTGAGGGACTTCGACTACACTGTCATCACTGCATACCTCCCGAAGGGGATACATGCGGTTAGACCACAGCTAGAAAGGATTCCAACCTTGAATATTAGTAACTATAACCTAGGAGATCGTAAGAGCTATGGAATTCTCGCACCTTATAAATATCTGACCAAGATGAAGGGAAAGAAGATGAAGATCATCCCTCAACCGTGGAAAATGAACCTCGCGCAGTCCACCTTGTTAAATGTAATGAATATTCCACATTTTGGAAGGCACCAGGAGGTTAATTCCTACGTTAAGATCCTATTGGCATGCTTCCACGATGGTTGTCTATGGTTGGAAAAATGTATCACTTTCGATTCAGCATTGATCCATAGGATCATCAGAGTAAGTATGTGGGGACCCAACCCACAAGAGTTCTACATAGGAAAAGATGCAGACCGTGCCCTGGCACAGATGATTAAAGAAACATACAGAGATGTTGAGAAGGGGATGCGAAGATACTAGGTAGCCTCCATCCAAAATGGCGAAGTGTGACTAACATGTCAGTTAATTGCCAGAAAGATAGTAAGAAAGAATAGACCCACACAGGTCACAAGGTTTGTAGTTGACCTCGCTGGGAAATGCGTGGAAGGCCTACAGATGAATTGGGCGAAGTACCTAGTTAATCAGCTTGAACTAGATTGTTGCAAAGCCCAGGATCAGGGCTATGAGTTTCACTTCAGCTGGCTCATGATCCTCATAGCATTTAATTCTTGGGAGATGCTAGAAGGTGCGACCTTCCTTGACATCGATCCATTTGAGTCTCTTGCTATGAAGTTCACCATGTTCGAGTATTTGAGCGATATGGGGAAGCAATGGAAGTCAATGCAATATTTCATACCTACTACCTGCATCTTAGGAGAGCTATTGATTCCTTTCCTTGTATGACATCGAACACCCTAGACAGGTTTGGGCCTCTTATGAAGTTCTGTGCTGATAGGCATTTTATTTTCATTACTGTGCACGATGATGAAAGCAAAGAAGAAATTAAGTACTACTACAAGCTCACTACAGAGGACCTGGAAGAAATCATTAAACACTAGCCGACATAATTCCTTATCCCTGCTGACCCCGTAGAGCTATCTGACTTGGACCTCATTAGAAATATGGTAGTTACTCGTGAAGAGTATGATGCCCCAAGCAACATCAAGAAGAAAAAGAAGCAAGATGTATAGGAAATACACAACATGATAGAAGAGACCACATCTGAGTCACCTAGAGGATGAGGTGATAATGAAGTGAATAACGAGGAAAATGAACAAGAAGAAGATAAGAAAGGGGAAGTAACACCACCACAGAACCCTATTGAAGACACTGATCCCTCTAAGAAAATGAAGGTTTCCCCCATGAAACCTTCATCGCAGAAGAAATCCAAAGCCAACAAGACAAAGATGCAAAGTGTACTCATAGTTGATGACTTCGATTTCATTATTTTAGTCGTAGGAGATGCCTCAAAAGATCTTGTGCAAAGGAACGAAGCGAAACAAGAATCCATGTATGATAGAATTGTAGAAGAACTAAAAGGTGTACAACAAGCCCTTTATTCGAGCTGCGCAGTGTCCACTGTGCCCCCACCCTCAGAAGAACCAGAATTGGGAGATGAGCCTGCTCAACTCCACAGATTAGCTGATGTGACTGAAGCCTGCCTTCATCAAGCACAGATTGAGAAAGAACAGGTCACAGTGGCCCTGAAACAATAACAGGAGGAAGTTATAGAGCAATGCAGGATTGCACAGCGGGAGAAGGATGCTCTTCAAGCAAAGTTTGAAGAAGAAAGAGCGCAGATCTAGCAGGAGAAAGAAAAGTTGCTCGCGGAGCAGGTCAGAGTGAAAGAAGAAGTCAACAGAGCACTTCACTCTATGACAGGTTTGGATCATAAGGAGGAATAACCAGTAGAACATCAAGTAGAGCAGCTCGCAGAAGCTATCCAGTAGCTACAGCAAAGAATAATAGATCTCAAGCTAAGAACAATGCCTAATACTCTGCAGGATGTGTGAGATCAAAGAGAAGCAACTTCTTGAGGCACAATTGAGAGAATAAAGGCCCTTACCATGGAATATAAACAACTAAGTGATCATAGTGCCCAAACTTATGAGTGACTCACTGATAACCCATAACTAAAGGCACTGGAGTTGCATCTCCAGGAGGTGAAGTATGTTAAGCCCTAATGTTGGCTCATTACCCCTTAATTGGGGCATATTAGATTAGTAATGCTATTTTATTTATGTCGGATTTATGCCATTAGTTGTAATTTAGATTAGTAATGTTATTTTAATTATGTCGGCTTTAGGCCATTATTTGTAATTATACCTCCTAGTCTCCTATATATACCCAGGAGACATTTTCATTTTGAATCATCTTGTACTTGAACATTTTAAGTGGGGTAAAAATAGGTTGCCCCCTCGAAGAGGCTTATTATCTGAAATTATCTCAGTTTCAAGGTGTTGAGTACTTTTCCTAAGGTTTTTCCATGCTATATTGATGTTTGGTTCTTAACATATGGTATCAGAGCTCAAGGTCTTGGGGTTTCGCTGCTACATCTGAGACACCGTGGAATTTTCGCTATAACTTTGTTTCTACAACGTTTTAGAAGGCACCGCTTGGAGGGTATTTAGTAGACGGATCAAGGTACGTTGGGTTCAAAATTCAGCTCCTGAGGCCTTATACTTTCGGAGATACAGCCTGTACAAGATAGAGTTATGGAATCATCCTGAAATGAGTCATTGAGGCATTTTCGCTATAAAAACTTTTCTGTAACGTTTCAGACCCTGCCCTCCAAATACCATTTACAGAAATTAGTATTGTATCTTTGGTAAAAATTTCAGCTTCTGGATCATTTTAAATTTTTATATACACCCTGTGTAAGATAGGGTATCTGACTAGCCCTATTGACTAGTCTCAAGAAGGTGTTCTAGGTAAAACAATCATAACTTCTTCCTAGAGTATCCAAATTGAGTTGGACTGGTTGCATTGGATCGTGGACAGTCTGTAGTATTTTGGGTGAGAGTTTCAGAATTTGATATCAATTATTTTGTGCGGGGCATTCTATACAAGTGAGATCTCCTGGAAAGGACAAAAATCGGCAAGTTGTGAGGAAGTTACTGTAAATTCCACTTGGCACATCCAATTTTGATCAGACCTGTGGAATTGCAGAGAAGAAATATCAGAGAACTACCTAAAGGAAAGTTTTATACCCAGAAGGGCCGAAACTTGGGAGATATAATAGAATAAATATTGTCTAGCAGAACCACCTCAAAATCAAGACTCAAAAGTGATATTTGGCCAACATGCCACCCAAAAAGGGACCTCCTACACCAAATAAGCCTCCAGAAA
>ML791440.1:472599-483284 GCA_009831015.1 Picea engelmannii
TCTTGTACTTGAACATTTTAAGTGGGGTAAAAGGAGGTTGCCCCCTCGAAGAGGCTTATTATCTGAAATTATCTCAGTTTCAAGGCGTTGAGTACTTTTCCTAAGGTTTTTCCATGCTATATTGATGTTTGGTTCTTAACAAAGTAGCAAGCAGAAATAGTACAGGCGCAGTTGAAGCCCCTGTCAGCCATTGAGAGGATGAAGTGATCCAAAGAATAGCGCATTTCTCAATAGCAGTTCCACACCATTCAGAAAAAGATTCATGGAAGTGAGTCAGAGGATCCAACCTATACAAGACGAGGCTTGCCAGCTATTCACAGAGATCGGAGGCTAAGGAGCAGAATTGGAGCAAGTCGTCACTGTAACCAAAAAATGCTTAGAGGGACCTATCAATGAAGTTGTTATCCAAGATTTCGTTGAGCAGGAGGCCATGGCACAACAACAGGTTGAAGCAGCTTGAGCCAATCTCAAGGATTTTGAGGCAGAATTACCCAAAGCAGAGTGACTCGGGATGAGTCACAGGTGAGTGTTGGGGGCATGTTGGCCCTTGACCAATTTTTGAGGATCCTTGGTCATTTTTGACCATTTTGGGACTTCGAAAAGATGTCGAAGGTGGAGCGCAAGACGAAGTGGAGATCACAGGATCATGACCCCTCTTTTAGGATTTTTGGTTTTTGGGATTATGTAATAGGTATGGGGATGTCGACCCATGGGTTTACCCATGTTTAGGCCTATTTTGTAAAGTATAAATAGATGTATAGGTAATGTAAGAGGTGGTGTGTGTTTATGGTAAGTAGGCATCTATGTGGTGTTGTTCTAAGTGCCAAAGTGCTAAGTGTGAACTATAATTACTGTGTGCATATTCTGTGATGCTTGCAGAGCTAATTGCAAGTAGTTGTAAGAGATCGTGGAAGGCTTTGTGTTGTAAATCAAGGAAGGAGGTTCTAGCGAGGTGCGCAGATCTCCTATCCTCTCTGGAGTAATATCTCAAGGCTCTGTGCATGTAGCTTATTGACCGAAGATAATAAAGAGAAGAAGAGTTGGTGGACGTAGCCCCAGGGTGGGGGTGAACCATGTATATCCTGTGTTGTCATGCTTTGTGCAATGTATTGATGTGTTTATGTGTTTACTTTCTTTGATATAGATGAATGATAGATATATATTTTGATTCTTTGTGCTTAATAATATGAATAAGTGCTATATCGAACTCATGTGAATGTTCTTAGTGCTCAACTATACTAGATCTGGGTGAATACTGCGATGCTCTGTAATTAGGGTTTTACTACAAAGTAGATACTGGTTAAATACTAAAGGATCATAATTGCTAAGTGCTTTGTTAAGGTACTACAATCATATATATGTTTCCTAGCTAAGGTTGCAGACACTGGAGTCCTGCAACCACCCCTGCCTCTACCTCGGGGAGACTTCATCTTCTTCGCAGGTGTTGTCGAAAGGGTCAGTAGTTAGGGTTTTGTTGGTGTGTTGTTGTAGCGTTGAACCCTGGGTATGCCTCTGTGCCAACACCTATGACAGTAGGGAGAAGGAAATGCATTGTAATAATGCATGAAATCGGCTTGGTTCCGCGGGCAGATAAGTTCGGGGATTTGATTGTACAACTTGGTGAAACGCAAGTTGAAAGACTTGATGGTCTCACCATCTTTATAAGTGGCTTTATTGTATTCCCTTAACTTCTCAATAGGGATTTTTGATTGCCCATAAGTGGATTAGAACCAGTAGATCAACTCCTCCCAAGTAGATAAGATCTTAGGAGGAAGGTCAAAGAAGTCGGATGCAACCTTTCCTTCTAAGGAATTGACGAACAAGCACATGCAGGTGTCATTGTCATTGGCCCCTATGTTATGACAAGCATTAGAAAATGTCACTAGGTGTTCATTGGTACTGACAGTGTTATTCCCCAAGAACTTAGGCAAATTCTCTTTAAACTTCGGAAGTGGGTGAGTAGCAGGTGCTAGGTTAAGAGGAGAGGACACATGCCATGGTGTGGTTGTGGCATCTTCTTCGAACTGAAAAAGACCATACTTTTTAATGACTTTGGTGGGGTTTGTAGTATATTGGACAGGGATATGGTGGTTTTACAAGCTACCAATCACCGATGACAATGAATATTGGGAATACAGAGCACTTCTAGTGCCAGCAAAGCCACCACTAGATGCCATATTGTGGGTGATGGGTGAGGGAAAGAAAGACGATTTGGATGAATCAGATAAAGTCCTCCTTAGATCACTTTTATGGACAGATAACACTATGTTTCTTCTTCCTATTTCAGCAATAGGATTGATTTCAGGTGACAAGCTTCTCCTTCTTCTGGAAGAATGTGAATTTAAGGACATGAAAGGAAGGCCAAAACTAAAGAAACAAAAGGTTACTATTTATTTCTAGGCTTCCTACGTCTAGCTTCCAATTGTTCTTGAACATTAATATCCCATTCAATTGTTGCCCAAGGATGGTTAAGCTCGGCATGGATTCTAGTAGTTTCTAAAATAGTGTGAAATAATTTCAAAGCAATGTTGGTATGGTCTTCGAGACCGGGCTCAAGATTGGGCTTCCTTGCAATAGGAACAATTATCAATAGTAAAATAGTCAAAGAATCAAATTCAAAAAAGAAAGATGTATCGATGAAAAATCGAATATAAAAATTAACCAGAGAGATATCGAAGATCTCCCCAGTATGGTCGCCAAATAAATGTTGAGGAAAAGATATGAATTGATCTTACTCAATCATTTCCAAACTTTACTTGGCTAAATCAAAGTAGACGGGAATATCACCCTATGTTTATAGCCAACAAAAATAACATCCTAACTCACAAGTATTAATTACGAGTGCTTAGGCTAGTCTTTTATCAACAAAAATCTTGTTGGAAGTTTACTTTTTATGTAATTATCTGAATATAACAGTTGCTGAAATAAATGTAAGAATAGAAGTAAAGACACCCAGATAATAACCAAGACAATTGAGACATAAAGAAATCCTTTATTTGATTCCAATTCACCAAAGATTCATTTTCTTTACAAAATCTCATACAAAAATCTTGGACCAAAGTCAAACTTAGACATTTCTGATGGAACATACAAAAGGACCTCTGACAAAAAACAAAAACTGAACTCTAAAAGTTGGATCAACTTGCCACAGATTGTTTCCCACTCGACTCTGCACAATAGCCATTATCAGTCATGAAAATTAATTCACAAACAGACAAGTCTACACAGACTATCAAAGATATATCAACAACTCTAAAAAACAAGTGTCTGAATGATTTGATTCGGTCCTGAATATTGTTGTCTACAATAAGACCCTCATATCACAAAAGAGAATTAGGTTGTGATGAATATATGAATGAATGAAAACTAAACTATCTCAACATAACTCAAAGAACAAACCTTAGAATGCTTCTACTTCTATCCTCCCTTTGTTCCTCCCTTTCCTTTTTCTTTTAACAAATTAGAATTGGTTGAAGAAGTTGAACCAATTCATTAGTTAAGTTAATTAAAAGACTCAACTAACTTTAGTTAGGGGGAAGAGTAATAATTATAATAAGGGTCATAAATAAATAATAACTAGTAGGTGGGACCCCTTGTGACTCCTTTTAGTTCATAACAATCATAACATAACCATTAGTTAAGGAAAACACACCTCCTTGTGCCTCCCATCAACATATTCACTTTTGGGCAATTTAAACTCATGAAATTTGAAATTATTTCAAAAATAATACTCATATCCAAAATAAACATGCTGTCAAAAGATCCCTAAAGTCAACTGTCATAAAACAATAGATATAATAAAGTCAAAAACCATATTTCCCAGTCTATGATGCAACCCTTCCTTGATTGTTGTTGTCACCTCTTGATTTTCCTGATTTTTCATTTGGTTGTGCAGAGATTTTAGGCTTAATCTCGTTGATGATGTGGGAACAATCGTCCCTCAAATGAATCCTGGAAGACATGGATTTGTTAGTCATTGGAGGGTGAGGAAGGGGCAGCAGTGGATTTTCATTTATCAAGTGCATGGTGGGCTTCAGTCTTCAATCTCTTGCTACATTGGAGGATTTCACTGGCGAGTAGTTAGGGGCATCTTGGACAATGGGGTTCAAATGTGGAGGAACAAGAAAAGACAAGTTGGGCCAACCATGATGTTGGGAGACTGTCGGGTGGACAATCTCCTGCCATCCATCATTTTCAGGGACCTCGGGTTGTAAGGAGACATGAGGAGGTACAGGGATATTGTGGGCTTTCGAGGCTTGGAAGGGAGGCCTTCCAGGCCTAGGTTGGACTATTCCCTACCCAATCCAATTAAATAATCTAGCATGAAACAATTGGCCAAGCTCTTTCGAACCAGCATCAAAATGTATGGAGAACCTGGGCCTTCTTGGGCCTCAATTCCAGTTACCTCTACCTCTTTTTCCTCGGCCATGGATACGTCGACTGAAAAAAATAATCATGCATGCATGATCAATTAGAAAATAGTCTTTTAAATAACCATGCATGACAACTCTTTAAAAACATGAAATATATTTGGCTCAGAATGTATCAGACTCATGCAATCCAATCCATACAAAATTTTTTACTGTTAATCAATGAGCAGGGGGGTGAAAAAGGGTTCAGGGATACGTGAGGGTTTTGCATTGAGCGGAAATATGATATAATTCAAGGGGAGAAGACATGGTCACTTCTCAATGACAACAACAATCAACTGTAAAGAAAACCAATAAAACCTCACTGCAATCCACACAAGACACTTCCACATTCATCCATTTTAACACAGAAATTCTCTTGACTGTAATTAATCTCGGAACGGGGAGTAAAAAAAAATGAAATGGGAAGGTGATGGGATTTGTAATTAGTGGAAAATGAAACCACGGAAGGGAAGAAAGACAATTATTGTTCATGAGATTAATTAAGTGATCCATAAACATGCTACGAAGAAGATGCATCAACCATCCACAATTTCTGTGTAATTTAACTAATTCAATGTTCATAATAAAAAGTCCAACACAGTTCTACCACGAGATAGTATGTATTCCACATAATTTGTAAGAGTTTATGTTCCATTCATCCACATACTTTGCATTTTATAAAAAAATTCGAATAGTACTCATTTCCAATCTGTAAACTATCAAAATCAACCACTGCCCATGCATTTCTTCAATCCACATTAATACCCAAAAGTCATGTTTTTAAATTAGCAATGAAGTCACTATTACTGCAATCGAGCCTATTTGAATGCAATGATCTCCATTAACATATATAGGCAGTAACTGAAATAATCAAGACCAATTTCCACACATGAACTAACAATTAAACATACAACCCACAGTCACTGGTTAGACACAAGTTATGCATGGGGTAATTCACCCAGGCAATGTGACTCTGCCACTGTAAAACAAAAATAATAATTCAATATGACTTAAACATTGGGCCATCCATCCAACATGACGAGGTGTCAACAACAAGCCTGTCTCAACAAATGATCGAGATGCAACAAAACATGCTCAAAAATTATATGAGTATCTCTGACTTGTGAGAACTCAAGCCATCTATGTTATACACAGTACGCAGCCAACATAACCCCGTGTTGCAAAAATTTCACTTTAACAAAGAAAACCTACAGTCACAGTAACAACTCAACATCTCGTGTCAAGCCATTGATTTATTATAACATTTTTTCGATTTAGTTACACCGTGATCGAAAATGTTGTGCAAATTCAGGCTTATACAATCAACAAGCATAAGGATGCAGTGGATATACTCTTTACAACCATCCTATTCAATATTCATTTGGCCCCAAAGAAAACCACAGTTCCCATGACCATTACTTATTTTGCAAACACACAACACAATATGAGCAATGTCAAGCATTTTCACCAATGTTAGCTAAACATTCAAATAATCACCAGTGCAAAAACTAGTGACTGTGTATCTACCAAACAACTCGTCACTGTCTTTAAAAAAATCAACAACCTAACAAGTTGTAGCAATAATGCATACCCACGCATCCAATCGAATCGGGGTAGAGGCCCTTTCCATTAACAACACTAAGCTATCAACATAAGGAGAGTAATTGTGTGCTTTGAAAGTGCAACTGGTAATGTAGGGTTTACCACTATTATAACCGAGCTAGTGACTATATACCAACCAACATGACTATCATACGACCAACTGGGCGAGTCTGTTCTCAAAAAAGTCGACAATTATACAACCATCCAACAAAAACCGAGTCGTAAAACAATAGGCCAGGCTGGTCTTCTTAAACAACTTCCAAACTAGAGGGTTGAGGTTGTTCCTTTTTCAACACAGGGAGATCAGAGCCACTCCTTGTAATGGAAAAACCTCCAAGGCCATGGTTCATATAGGATGAACCATGACTCATTCGTGGTTGGGCACAAATCCATGACAAAGGCCATAACTGAAAGGTAGGGCTCTAGTCTGGCCTGGAAAAGGTTATTTAATGCGCACAGAGTATAACCCTCGCACTCTTCAGTCGACAATCACAGCACGAAGGTGAAAACAGGGTCGGGGAAGGACAGGAACCTCATTTCGTGACTCCTAGTGGTGTAATCAACCAATGCCGAAGTGAACAAAACCTCTGACCATTAAAGCCATGAAGGCCAGAGACTGGATTTAGAGACAATGCGTGAAGGTAACTATCCACCCAAGACTAGACAAAAACCCTCCAACCAAACAATAGTGATAACAAATAGCTATCACCTAGGAAGACCAATAACCTTGACGAACTCAAAATCGTTACAAGAAGAACCATTCACTCTTCATTTCCAGAAACCAAATTTCACACAGTTGCAACACTTAGGAAAACACAAACCCATACACCTAAGCCAGTAATCATTTTATAACCAGATTAAAATCATGAATGGCCAAAAAATACATACCTGTAATCAAATTCTTTAAAACAAGGGATGGTTGAATAGTTTCTCCCTATCAAAAATTCGGAGCATAACCCAAGCAGCAAGTGTTGATTAAGGTTGGTTGTCATTGATGTCAACCCTTGAAGAAAGACCCGTAGAAAAAAGGTTGGGTAATGGACCCAATATTGTTTGATGTAAATATGACTCATTATTGTCTTTCCATGGTTGATAATAAGTAGAAATGGATGAACTCCAAAGTGGTCCCCTTATGGTGAAAGCCCTCATAGGAAGACGCTTTGCAGATTGAGTTATCCTAGAAGTATGGTTAGAGAAACCATGCTTATTTGTGGAATAATGAGATGAACTCCAGTGAATTTTTCAGTGAAACTATCCTATATGGATAGTTCTTATCATGCCATTTCCGGTGGTATGTGGAACGTCACATAACTTCTCATGGTTAGAGAGTTATGGCCATGAGAAGTTGAAGAACCCAGGTTTGGGTAATGGACCCAAGTTTGTTTGATGGATAACGGTATGATTTTTCATATATTTTCATATAATACTATTCTATATGGATAGTACATGTCATTCCATTTCTGGTGGTATGTGGAATGTCACATAACTCCTTGCGGTTTGAGAGTTATGGCCTTACGAAGTTGGAGGACCCTCATATGTCATCTAGAAGCCCCAAAAGGTCAAAGTAGTCAAAGTGGTTTAAGATATTTTAAAAGGTAAATAATAAAGTGAAGTGATGAGTGTACTATAATTAAAATTGAATACAAAATAAATTAATTCAATAATAAATTTAATGGAGAAATTAGAAGTGGGTTAACCTAAAATAAGGAAAGTGGGAAAAGTGACCTAGAAGATGTTTTTAAGGAAGCTACTTGGAGAGTATAAATAAGAGGCAAGGATCTCTCATTTAAGACACAATTGAGCATATTGAATACATATAGGTGTCTGAGGTAACCAAAGGATATCTAAGTATAATTTCTGAGGAAAGTGAAGAAAAGAAGGCCGGAATTCAAGGAAGGATAAATTATTTTGATGATGCTTTCTAAGGTATGTTTATTTTCAGTTCATCTCACCATTTTCGCAATAACTTTTTTAATAGAATGATTCAGACCATGAAATTTCTAATCCATTAAGAAAACATATCCAAGTATCTATGGTAAAAAATTCATCTTATGGGTCGTTGTATTTTTGGAGTTACACTCCGTGGAAAATAGGGTTTGTGGCTAGTCCTAAAACTAGTCAAAAACAGGCGTTTCGGGTAAAAATGTCCTAACTTATTCCTAATAGATCCAAATTTAGTAATACCAAATGTGTTGGTTATCGTACAGTATTTAGTATTCTTTGTAATATTTTCATATCAATTCAACAAATATTCCATGCGGGGCACGCTTTAAAAGGTCGCTCTCTAGAATAAGCCATAATTCAGCAAGGTGTGTCATTTTTCCATAACTCATTTTCTGAGAGGTTCCAAGTAGTGAAACATGGAGGAATTGCACAAAACAAACTGAAGAAAATTGTGTATCAGTTTCATATATTTATTCATTATAGGTACAAAGTTATGATTATTTCAAGTTAGGGTTGTTGACTAATCAAAAACTAGTATTGTGAGACTAAAGAAACGTTTGATGAAAATGCTAGTCTCTTGTTGTTAAAGTTAAGGAAGGTTTGTAGGTATGTGATCATATACACCAGGTCTATTACAGAGTTACAAATCATATTTAGATGATGAAATTGATGAGGGCTTTTGGTTGAGGTACAAGTTGGGTACATGGTTGAGACAAGTAGTTGATGAGTTGGCACATACATGAGGTGTATAGTTGATGATGTTGGTACATATTTATGAGTCATAGTTGATGAGTACTTGACACATGATCGTTACATACTTGGTACATGGTTGGTTGCACTTGTTTATCATACAGGTTGATTACAGATTGTTTGGTACATGTTGGTGCATGATTGATGCACTTGTTTATGGTAGAGGTTGATTACAGATTGTTTGGTACAGCTTGGTGCATGGTTGATGCACTTGTTTATGGTACATTTTGATTACAGATTGATTCATGGTTGATGCATGGTTCAGGTTTATTGGTACATGTTTACAGCAGTATATCTCACAGTGATAGTGTGACAGTGGTTCCATCATTCTACTTCGACTTCAGGGTGGTTGGACAGGGCAAGGACAAGTGGTTGTAGCTGGAGAACATAGGGGCTTGTAGCCTTTTTCTGGTTTTAACCAGAGAATTGGGTAGTTGGAGATTCCCTCAGGTTGTAGCCTGAGAAACTAGGGGGTTGGAGCCTCCTTCTAGTTGTAGCTGGAAAACAAAGTAATTTGGTGCTTCCAATGAATGTTTTTCTTCAAGACATATAAGATAAAGCATTACGTGGTTTTCTCCCGATTTGGTTTTCCACGTAAAACACTGGTGTACTGTGTATGTGTGTGATTGTTCATTTCTTATTGCTCATTATTGGATAATAATTCTACATTGATATAGCACCTGGATTATTTGGAGAAATTCGATTATAATCATGTTATTACTGATTCACCCCCTTCTCAGTAATCCAACAATTGGTATCAGAGTAGGTTCCTTCAGAAATCAATTTAACCACTGAAAGGTAGATCATGGAGAGTACCAACTCATATAAAAATGGAATACCACACTTTGATGGAAAGAAGTATGCTTTTTAGAGCATAAGGATGAAGACATATATACAAGCACGGGGGTTTGAAATTTGGCAATCAATTGTAGATGGATACACAGTACCAGCAATTCCACCAACAAATGACAAAGCAGTGAAACTTGGTCAAAATAATTCCAAAGATACAAATACACTTTTGAATGGTCTCAGTGAAATAGTATTCACCAAAGTTGCACATTGTAAATCCGCCAAAGAGATTTGGGACAAGCTTCGAAATATTTATGAAGGAGATACAAAAGTCAAAGCCTCAAAAATTCAAACTTACAGAGGTCAGTTCGAACAACTAAAAATGAAGGAAGATGAGAATATTGTAGCCTACTTATTAAGAGTTAACGAAATAGTGAATGCAATCATAGGATTGGGAGAAGAAATCGAAGAATCTATAATTGTTCAAAAGGTAATAAGATCTCTTCCTATGAGATTCAACCCTAAGATATCAGCACTAGAAGAAAAATTGGATCTGAACTCAATAAGCATGGATGAACTGCATGGAATCTTCACAGCATATGAAATGAGAACTGAACAGGAAAATCCAGATGTAAAAGAAGAAGCCTTCAAAGCATCCAAAAGATCAAAGCAAAAGAAAAAGGAACAAGAAGAATATAGTAGCTTCCTGAACAAGGGAACCAATGGTAGGTATAGAGGTAAGCTTCCTTTAATTTATTTTAATTGTGATGGTATTGGTTATTTTTCTAACAAATGTCCTCATAAGAAAAAGAGAAATGATGAAGGTTACTCAAAAGGAAAACACACATATAAAGGCAAAAGAACTACAAAGAAAGATTTCAAGAAAAGCTTATGCATCAAAGAAGACATATCATCATCAGATGAAGATGAAATCAGTGACAGTGAGACAGGAAGAGTTCTATTCATGGAAGTAAAATATTCTGACAAAGAAGACTCCGAAGAAGAATATGAAAAAACCAAAGAAAGATATGAAGAAGTCGAAGACGAAATTGAAGAGGCATAAGTTGACTATCGAGAAGAATTAATGTGTGCCATAGAAGTTATCAGAAGAGAAAAGAAGAAAAACAAGAAACTACAAGCAGAACTAGACAAGAAAAAGGACACTCGACAACTAGAACAAATGATCAC
>ML791440.1:497297-512411 GCA_009831015.1 Picea engelmannii
TTAACAGCCAATAGCATGACTTATGCCATACATAATTCAAATCCCATATAATTCAACCATTCGCATAACCAATAGCACCATTAATTTTCCAAATGTGCCATCAACATTTCATACTATGTGCATACTAACCACATAACCCGATCAAAATTTCATATCCATTTTCTTTCTATCTAGGGGCTAACTATAATCATCAAGTATTTTCATGCATGTAGTATAGTTAGGATAGCTTTAAAATATTCCCCTTGCATTTGTTTCTCATTTCCTTCAAATTATTCGCATGTGGTATTGCAGAACTAGGTCCCTTTTCCTTGCATTCGTTATAGTATTTAGTCTCTCTCAAAACTGCCCTTCATGTAATTTTACTAACATGTTTGTTATGTAGGTGTAATAAGAACAGACAACAATGACATTAATGAATAGCATAGGCAGTAGTAACATAAGGAATCAACCCTTCATAAGTTCAATCTATAACCAATAACCACAAGATCTTCATCAACCATGTGAGTCGTGTCGCACATAATCTCAACATCAAAATGAACATATCTACTCTCCAATAGTTCAAGGGGGTCCCACCTACTAGTATTATTTAGTTTTTATAATAATAGGCTTTAGCAATACTTTGCAGGAAAAACTTCGTTGACAATTTCAATCATCAACATATACCAGTTTCGAGATCATGACCTATCAGAACAGATCGACATAAAGAAATGTACCAATGAAAATTGATGTGAGTGGGAAATCCCTCTTATGGACTTAGCAAATAAGGGCTCTAATCATGCATGCAGAAAATGACCATTTAAAGGCCTCTACTTTTTCCTATTCTCCCAACACAAAACCTCACATTCATGCAATACAAAGGTGAAAACAAGATTAGGTAACTCTACCTTAAATCCTTCATTTGATGTCGATCCCTTCACTTTCACTCGCTCCTTTACTGCAAGCCTCCTCCTAAAGCTGACCTACATTCACACATGGACAAACAAAGAGCTACAAACATGCATTTCATATACTAATTGTTGGGTTAGATGTGACAATATCATAAAATAAATATGCAATTTGAACACATGATATGGTGGGACGAAAAAGGTATTCCTTTTTGTATTAATCTTCACAAGAGTAAACTTACAATATGTGGTCGGCACTACTCCTCGAACCTGGTCCTGGGCTCCTCTTCACAATGCACCAACTACTCAACCTCACAATACAATTGCAGAAAATTGGGGCAAAGGGGGGATAAATTTGGGCAGAGTTTCTATACTCTTCTTCTTCTTCCTTTAAATGGGACCCCTACCTCTTATCTTATAGGTAGTTATCCAGTTGAATGACGGGCCATAGGCAGTCAAACGTTTTAGCCATTTACCGAAACTTTGTTTCCCATCTGCAACTTTCCATTTTTCATACTTTTGTTAGTATACGCGGGCTATAGAAGGCCTGTAGGCATATGGATGTGTGCATACGCAGGTTGTATAAGGCCAGGGCACGTGTGGCTCAAAAAAGAGGGATTTTTAGAAGAGCTTGGCTCAAGAAATTGGCAAATAGTAGGGCCTGAGGCCAGGTATGTAGGTTGGGTGCAAATTAGGCTTATAACAGATGCCCCCTAAAGTGTGAGGTTAGAAGAGCATCTGATGGCCGAAATACTTTACCAATATTTATCAACATGCCAAGTGAGTGAGCCCAGGGACCAGTATTCGGGAGCTGCCATATGCAAAATAACATTTTGTCTCTCCGAGGCGGGCATACCCATGCTCGGGATAAAAAACTAAAATCATGGTTGCTAATAAAATACACTGTAGATCCATGTCATATAACTATATAAAGTGTAGCCGTGAGCAATACACAGTGGATCTACATATCAAAATCAAAAGATATACATGTATAGTATCCATCATCAAGAAGCTAAGTGTCATCTGATGGCTGGAGATGATGCTTTCAGAGCTCTAGCAATGACTTCAAGATCTTCAAAACTCGGGTAAGAGTGTAATGTGAGTGTACGACTTCATTAACCAGAGGTCTTTGACAGCTCGTCGTGAATAGACAAGAGGATCTCGGTGATCAGGCAGAGAACTTCATTGATTTTGAATAAGGATTTTGATTGGTGTTTTAGGATGGTCGAGCATGAGGACAAGAGACAAACTGCAGAAAGGATGACATGATCTTGGTAAAAAATTCCCTTGGACAGTAGCATGACAATTGATGAGACTCATGCAACATGATATTGACATAAGTTGGCGATGTAGGAGGCAACACCAACTCTCCATATGTTCGGAGGAATAACCAAATGGAAGAGGACACGGATCTATGAGAATAGCTTCCTAAGGTCATATTATATCCCAGATCTTTGACAAATAAATGGAAATATGTGCTTTGCCCAAGGGAGACTCATTGTGTTGCCAACAAAAAAAAAAAAAAAAACTTTTCCCTTCCTCTTTTTGGGGTATATTTGATTTTTTTTTTTTTGTCTTTTTTCAATAATTTTGGAAAGCTTTTGAAAAAAGAATAAAAGAATGTTATGTTACAAAGGAGGAACGAGTGTCACTAACATACTAGTTCCAGGTGCAAGGAACACACTGATTCTCAGAGCAAGGGGACATATGCAGAAAGGGGACACTCGGAAAAAACCTCCATGGGCCAAAGGTGTCAAGACACAGAGGCAAAGTGATACAGTGCTTGCATATAAGGCATGCTTCAGATGGTTCAGTTGAGAGAAACATGGAGCCGGTCATTAGGCCAAAGTTGCGGGTATGTGAATGAGGTTAATAAGACACACAATGGTAAAGTCCTTCGATGTAAGTTTAACAAGCCCAGAGAAGGTAATCTTGGAGGTTTTTCATGTTTAGAGAGTCTGAAAAAACATAAAAGAAGACTTCGTTGGGGTACCTTTTTCGAAAATAGTCTAGTCGATTTGAAAAAGGGGTAAATTAACACCGAAAAGATGACTATTCAAAATCATTTTAACGAGTGTGACAAAGACAAGATCACTCAGAAAACTTTTCATTTTTAAGTAGTCTGAAAAGAGCTTAACTATGGACTCTGTAAAGGATGTTCTTCTTGGCCATTTAATGAGTGTGAAGAAACAAGGTCACTCGGCGATCTTTTCAATTTTAGGGATTCTGAAAAGAGCTTAACTATGGACTCCGTGGGGGTTGTTCTTCTTGGCCATTTTAACAAGTGTGAAGAAACAAGGTCACTCAACGATCTTTTCAATTTTAGGGAGTCTGCAAAGATCTTAACTATGGACTCCGTGGGGGTTCCTTTTTCGTAAATTTAGTCCCTCGGGCCCGAAAAAGGGTTAAAATCATACCTCAGAATACTCTTCTAGGGAACCGAAGTTCCTAGAGTATACCTTTGTTCATATAGTTGATCATCCAGACCGAAAAAGTGGTAAACTACCACCGGACAGACGTGCCTTCAAATTTCAATTTAGCGAGCATGAAGGAAAATAAGATCGCTCGACAATATTTTCATATTTAGAGGGTCTAAAAAGGGCTTAAAAGAATACCTGTGGGGGCTACGACTCATGTATGAAACTGGTTTAGGTAGAGCCCACTGCTAGGCTTAGACCAAGAGTCTCTTTGATAGTCAACTTGGAAAGTCTCCCAAAAGGTAAGAAAACACAAACCACGATGTAAGTCCTCCTGCGGTATAGAAACCATAGTCATGGCTTCAAGGATAGCCTCATCTGAAGGCAATTCAAAATCTGAGAAATCACGCAAACGAGGGTCGACAGTCCCAAATGGTCAAGTAAACTAACCATACTCCATATGATGATGGAGGCTCTGGGTAGGACTGGCAGAGTCTATCAACGAAGAATCACAAGCACAAGGGCTTGAGGATCTACAAACAAAGAGATCAGAGTCAGAAGGAGACTCAAGATCACTTGAACCTAGAGGGCGAAAAAAGGGCTCCCATGCCCCCATTGGATAAACCAATGGATCAATTGATGAGACCAAGTCTCGAGAGGGAAAACATGACTTCATAGGTTCTTTCTCAGAAGCAATTGAACATCGAGGATAAGACGCCACATAATTAACCTGTGGCAGGGTAGAGCCTACACGAACACTAGGAACATGTAAAGGGGTAGCTTGAAACAACGCCAAATTAGGATGGTGATTATCAGATACCAGCTGGTCAATAGTGACAATGCTTCCATTGTGAGGGAAATGCATAACCCATAAGAGTATAGACACCACAACATTCATAGCATATACATAATCACACCCAAGAAGCATATTGAAATCTAATGGGCCTTGCACCACTATAACATTGACAAGGATAGTCCTCCCACCTAACAAGATAGGCAACTAAGGAAGAATCCCCAAAAATTCACTAGGACATCTGTCAAAATCCAACAGCCCATGTGAAGCAGACACAATCTTGGGAGATCCAAAGACTTTCCAAACCGAGGACGATAAAATACTTGCAAAGGCTCCTTCATCTACAATACATCGATAAATGTTTTTTGAATTAACTTCAACCCTTATTTGAAAGGGTGCGGAGGAAGGAAGATGAGGCTCAACAAGGTCATTCCAATCAAAGGAAACCATCCTAGGGCTTGGAGGGGGTATGCTCGAAATGAGCAGAATGCCTCCTTGTTCTAAAAATCCTGAACTGGAAATGCTAAAAACATAGTCGGTAGACACATCAATCCTCAAGATAAGAGTGGGATCAGCCCAATACTTCATCAGTGTTACCAATTTCACAACCAATTACTAAATTGGCTGTGAGACTACAAGGTCTAAAGGCACCTCAGCCCCCAAAAAAGGAGTGGGATCAACTGATGACTGCATCGGCATGACCACTTTCGCAACCAATGGTTGAATTGGTTGTGAGACTACATGGTCTAAAGGCACCTCACCCCTCTAAAGAGGATTGGGATCAGTCGATGACTGCATCAACATGACCACTTTCTCAGCCAATGGTTGAATAGGTTGAGAGGCTACAATGTCTAAAGGCGCCTCACCCCTCAAAAGAGGAGTGGGATCAACCTATGACTGCATCGGCGTGACCACTTTCTCAACCAATGGATGAATAGGATGAGAGACTACAAGGTCTAAAGGCACCTCACCCCTCAAAAGAGGAGTGGGATCAGTCAATGACTGCATTGGCATGACCAATTTCTCAACCAATGGCTGAATAGGCTGAGAGACTTGAGAAGACTTAGAATCAGAAGAGCTTGTAGACAGGGACCACAATCTTTGTACTTCTGGAATGTCAGGGCATAGATGATTAAGGTGATATCCCTTGCAAAGCTTACAAGGGAACTTAAGTTTGTGTCCTATCCATCTAGGTTTCTCAACAAAATCAATGCCCCCAGCATGACTGGAAGTGGCTAGTTGCACATCTCCAACATGACTTGCAGAGGTTAGTGATGGGTCGATAACATGACTTGCAAAGGCGACAGACCTATTACCAGTATGACTAGCAGTGACTAGACTTTTTCCCCTAGCATGACTTGCAGAGGTTGGGTACGTTCCCCCAGCATAACTTGCAGAGGTTGGGTGCTAGTCTTTGACATGACTTGCAGAGGTTGTCGACCTATATCTAACATGACTCACAATGGTTGGTGATTTCTTCTTCCTATTCTTCCTCTTTCTATTTCATTTAGACTTCTGGTCACTAGTAATTGTACTTTCACCAGAGGTGGGATAAGGAGGAGGAGAAGACTTTGTTGACGAAGAAACATTAATAGGGTACCCATGACTTAAGGTGCTTAATTGAGAAGTGTCAAGAGCATTCGGGACATTTGGAATGGTACCCAACCAAACCTGTAGTCCCACATTCAACCTAGGAATGTACAAAGTGGCCATCAAAGGGACACCAACGTTTCTGAAGAAGGGAAAAGCACAAGAATCCCCTTGTGAAGGGGCTCCTTGCTTGGTATCGTCGGGAACTTTAGCCATGAATATCTTATGCACAGGTTCTCCCCTTGCGGGATTGTTCAAGTCTATAAAAGTCTCTCACACTGACTATGGCAAACCAATGTTATCAAAACAATGCCTATAAAGAGGCGGCTCCACGTTTCTAAGCGGATGACCGAAAAGTCCTCACAACTGGTGGAGTGGGAGGTTTACCACCCTAGGTCAAAGACCCAAAGAAATGAATAGATAACTCACTATGGAAAACTAGGGAGAACAGAGCACACACTAAAAGTTCTTAAAGGGAAATCAAGTAAACGACTAACTAGTTGGAAGAACAGTTACACCAACCAACACTAGAGCAACTTACCGGTGCAAGTGAAACTCGAATACGGAAGCACACTCCGGGTATACTCTACAAGGTGTGGTTCAATGTTTGTACTAGGTACTGCGGTATACCTCTGCGGTCACCTGTGTAAGTCCCTAAAATAAAGGCAACTAGGTTTCCAGCTCGTGAACAATCACCAAGCGGGTACACTCGACAGTCGAATGGACCAACATGAGCAGGGTATCAAGCCCAAAACCTATCAAGGGTATCGAAAGCAAGTGTTCTGAAAGATGACTGAGGACCTCGAACGGATTCGAGACCCACGAAGCTCTGTGGCAAATGTGATCAATGGAATCCCAAGACAAGTCCTTTATATGCGTTCCCCACTATGCTTGGTCCAACTTTGGAGGGGTTATCTCCGCTACCTTTCTGCACGCGACCTCATGTTTAGACCCTGTGTTAGAGGGGGGTCCCGGATAATTTCCACATTACTGGACTTCTACACTCCTTAGCACAGACTCGTATGTTTTTTTTATAGCCTTGAAGAGTTTCTTCTCCAACCTAAATCAAGGCTCTAGCCTAATCTAGTTGATGGATCCTACAAACATAAAGTCTAGTAAATTTTAATTAGCGTTTTTTTACTGGCTTGATTTACTCAAAAAGGGTACGGTAGTGCAACTAATGTTGTTAAGACTCTTGTGAAAAAATGATGAAACTTATTTGAACACTGGCAAAGAATGATTATATTTCTTGTTTTTTTCTTTTTGAAATGCTTTTAAAATTAGAAGAAAACACAATGCTATACTAATTTCTTTTTATTTTTCAAATAACAATGCAAAGAAAATGACAGGAAAGAAAGAGATCTAACAAACTAAGTTTTTTTTTTTATATATTTTCTTCCAATCAAAGAAGAAATAACACAAGATTTTAAAAGAAACTGAGGCACCCTACATCGTCAACTTATTTCAAGCTAAAAATAAGTTAAAAAAGATAAGAAACAGAAGAAATATTTTAATGAAAAAGCAAGCTATGTTGGAGTCCAACCTAGGCTAAAACTACTATGACAAAGACTATAATTAGACAAGAAAATCCCTGAAAAAATGACTCTTGACAGGAAAGAGGATGACTGCCTCTTCAAAAAAAATTATAGACAGACACGCAACTGTCACTTCAATAGCCAGCATATGCACGCGGGTTTTCCAAGGGTAGGGTGCATATGAACGCGTTCAGGCCCACTATAGGCCATGTGTGCCTTTGTTTTTCCTCAAAAAAGGAATACAAGCAGCTAAACTTAAGCAGGGAGTACTGGTATTGAAAACCAGAACCCCTTAAAGGTGAAAAAACTTACTTTGACAAAGAAGAGGTAAGAAAACTTTAGCAAAACAAAGCTAATCCTGAGGTTTTTACCTGACTATGGATTGTTCAATCCAGGGAGTACTGGTATTGAAAACCAGAACCCCTTAAAGGTGCAAAAACTTACTTTGACAAAGAAGAGGCAAGAAAACTTTAGCAAAACAAAGCTAATCCTGAGGTTTTTACCTGACTATGGATTGTTCAATCAGAGACCTAGAAGGACCCAAAAGATCCCTGAGAAGGATCACTTCTGCAGGGGAGAGAATGACTGCCTCTTCCTGAGAAGGATTTCCTGGGTTCTCAGACACGCAGCTAGCACTTCATCAACAGGCATGGATACATGGGCTGACTAAATGAAGGGTGAATGCATATGAATGTTGTCCCACTACAGGGTGCATATGCCTCTTAAGACTCTCAAAAACAGAAAATAAATAGTCTGGTAAGTAGAGCAGGGAAGACTGGTATTGAGAACCAAAACCCCTGAACACTCAGACTTCTTGCAGAAACTCAAAAAAGGTAGTAAAACCAATTTCAAAATACCTAATAAAAAATCCCCAAAGAACCCTAGAGACTCCCCGGTGGAGTCACCAATTCTGATGTGAGTGGGAAATCTCGCTTACGGACTTTTAGCATTTAAGGGCTCTAATCATGCATGCAAAAAATGACCATTTAAAGGCCTCTACTTTTTCCTATTCTCCCAACACAAAACCTCACATTCATGCAATACAAAGGTGAAAACAAGATTAGGTAACTCTACCTTAAATCCTTCATTTGATGTCGATCCCTTCACTTTCACTCACTCCTTGACTGCAAGCCTCCTCCCAAAGCTAACCTGCATTCACACATGGACAAACAAAGAGTTGCAAACATACATTTCATATATTAATTGTTGGGTTAGATGTGACAATATCATAAAATAAATACACAGTTTGAACACATGATATGGTGGGACGAAAAAAGTATTCCTTTTTGTATTAATCTTCACAAGAGTAAACTTACAATATGTGTCTGACACTACTCCTCGAACCTGGTCCTGGGCTCCTTTTCACAATGCACCAACTACTCAACCTCACAATACAATTGCAGGCAATTGGGGCAAAGGGGGGATAAATTTGGGTAGAGTTTCTATACTCTTCTTCTTCTTCCTTTAAATGGGACCCCTACCTCTTATTTTATAGGTAGTTATCTGGTTGAATGACGAGCCATAGGCAGTCAAACGGT
The DNA here is from genome assembly GCA_009831015.1 of Picea engelmannii. Classification (NCBI taxonomy): domain Eukaryota; kingdom Viridiplantae; phylum Streptophyta; class Pinopsida; order Pinales; family Pinaceae; genus Picea; species Picea engelmannii. The sequence continues at coordinate 506,055 of ML791440.1, forward strand.
TTTAGCAATTTCCTGAAACTTTGTTTCTCATCTGCAACTTTCCATTTTTCGTGCTTTGTTCAGTATACGCGGGTTGTAGAAGGCCTTCAGGCGTATGGATGTTTGCATACACGGGTTGTATAAGGCCAGGGCACATGTGGCTCAAAAAAGAGGGTTTTTTAGAAGATCTTGGCACAAGAAATTGGCAAATAGTAGGGCCTGAGGCCAGGTATGCAAGCTAGGTGCAAATTAGGAATATAAAAAAAATGTCTCCAAAGTCTTGTATATAAGACCAAAAACAGTAATCCAGAAGTTAATAAGTCCAATATAGAAACCTATAATAAAACATGTGTTAATGTATATGGAACTTGAAAACAAGACAAAGTACAATAAGTACATAGAATAGCATAACCTTACGGCTTATGCATAGTAGTTCCCCAAGTATAGCCCATTACTAGCCTTGGGCCAAGGGCTTTTTTGGTAACCAACTTGTAAATTTTCAAGTTCAGGAAGAGGTTGAAAATACAAAATCATATTTTCAAGGATAGCCTCATCTAAAGGAAACTCAACATCCATGAAATTGGGGCTCTACAATTCACAAATACTAGGGCTCGAGGTCTCGCAAACAACAAGATTAGACTCAAAAGTAAACGCCAGATTACTCGGTGACATAAGGGGAGTCTAGGTATTTCGTGTAGGTCTTATGTCAAAATCCAGTAGCTCACTGGTGGTTGACACAATCTTAGTAGAACCCAAAACTTTCCAAGCCAAGGAGGATAAAATACTTTCAAAGGATCCTTCATCTACAATAGATCAATGAACGCCTATTTTATTAACTCCAACCATTATCTGGAAGGGTGCAGAAGAAGGAAGGTGAGGCTCTGCAAGATCATTCCAAATAAAATAAACCATCCTAGGACTTGGAGGGAGAGTACTCAGAGGGAGTGGAATGCCCCCTTGTTCAGAAGGTATTGAACTGGAAATATTAAGGACATGGTAGAAAGACGCATCACTCCCCAAAAAAAGAGTGGGATTGGCCAAAGATTTCCTTGGCAATGTCACTTCCTTAGACTTGTCACTCTCCAAGAGAAGAGTGGGATCAACCAAAGATTGCATCGGAATGACCGTGCTTCTCATACCACAGTAATAGCAAGGCATAAATGAGTTAGGTGATATCATTTCAAAGTCTACAAAGGAACTTGGGTTTGTGTCCTATATGTATAGGATTCTCAATCGTATCAATTCCCCCAGCATGACTTGCAGTGGTCGATGACATGTTGTTATGAAAATAAATATACATATAAAATAGATATTAATAACATAATAATTATTATTAATTAATTAATTAATTATGTTATTAATATCTATTTTATATGTATATTGTCTCACATGCTCCCAGCATGAATTGCAGAGGCTAGTAGTTGATCTCCAACATGACTTGTAGAGGTTGGTGATGTTTGTGCAGTGTGACTAGCAGTGACTAGAGTTGTGGCCCCAACATGACTTGCAGCGGTTGGTTTCACGTCTTCAACATGACTTGCGGAGGTTGTTGACCTATCTCCAACATGAATAGCAGAGGTTGGTGATATGAAAGAATGTGAAGGTATCATCCCAGATGGGAATGATTGTGAGGAGAAAGCGATCGGATACGAATTATCCATGTGAGGATATCCATTTCCCCCTGATGAAGGAACTCCATGTGGGGGGTTGTTCATGTTATAAAATTGATTCCACTCCAATGTAATATCAGAGGTTGGAGGATTTTCCATAAAATAATCATTCGCGGGAAAAGGCATTACAGACGATGGATAAATGAACGCAATATATGAATTAGAAACCTCACCCATATGTCCATTCCATCATCCAAAATTATAACTAGGATTGGGTTGGAAGGAGAGAGGATTCAAACCCCCCATCATAGGAAATGACTGACGGATATGCCCCCCGCAAACTAGGAAAGGATTAAAAGGAGGTGACATGCCCCCTGGTCAAAAACTAGTGTCGACGTTGGGTGTCGGAAAGGAGGAAGACATGTGAGAATTCATATTAAGAATACCAAAAGAGAAAGGATTAGAGGCCAGAGGCATTGACTGAGTACTATAACAAGGAATCCCCATCAAAAAGGTGTCAGGGGCGATGGATATCAATGATGACAAAGTCATACCATTCAAACATATAAAAGGATATGTCCCCATGGACTGAGTTGAGCTGATGAACTGAGTAGTGCTAACTGAGGGAGTCATGGGAGTTCCACCAACCATAGAAGATATTGGAGTTGAAACAGTACTCAGAATGGGATTATAGTGAGCTTGAGCAGTGGATATGTACGTACCATGTTTATTAATTCTATGCCTTTTAGGAGGCGGCTTTGGTATCAGACCAAACTGTGGTACTTGATTCAACAGATGGCTAGACTGGCAGGGAGGCTAGTCTCACTCCACGATGAATCAAAACTCATGACACAAAGAAAAATCCTAAGTACAACTAATATACAAAGATTACACTCCTAAATAATGCTAAAGTCCAATGCACACAAATAGGATATGATGGTTGAAGGGACCTCCCAAACTAAATAAGGTATGCTTCTCCCAAGAGGGGATGAGACTCTCAAACAATAGAGTGGAGGTAACATAATCAGTTATAAGGACCCTCATGGGATTCATAGCACAATCGGTTAGATTCCTCCGGAGAGAAAATCCACCATAAAGTTCGTGTGATGTTTGATCCCTATCTAGTTCAGGGTGCCTCCAGAATAACCCCTGCAAGCAACCTCTGTGGATACCTAGGTCAAGAAACTATGGTCACCATGGTATAACCAATGCTTGGGATAGCATTCACAGGTCTATTCCACCATATGGGCAGAGTAGCAAAGCCCAAAGTATCTAAAGCACCGCCTCTCACAGAGGTAAAGGCACTAGTGAAACCCCCATATACGAATAGAACCCCATAAATATCTATGACTCTAGGAAGGTATTAGAGGGGTATCTTTGCAACCAACTTCATGCGACCTCGTGTTTAACTCTGGTGTAAGCGGAGCCTCCCAAGGAAACCAATTATATAATGGGTTTCACCACTCCCTGGTCATACACATACATTGAGTTTTATAGACTTGGAGAAGTTTACTCACAAAATCCTATTCCAAGGCCCTAGATCCTAAACTTGTTTGTGTATTCAAAAAAACAAAATCGTTTCTAATCAATTTTAATTATTCAGTGTTAATTTCAGTGGCTTTTTCTTACTCAAGAGGTGCAATCATGAAACTAATGGTGTTATGACTTGCATATAAAAAGAAACAAATGTAAAAAAAGTGCTAAATACTATTCTTGTTTTCCAAAGAAATGGTATGCTTCTAAATGTTGTGCATAGAGTGCTATCTCTTCAATTTTAATGAAGTGCAATTTTTCCTAACATGCTAGAACTGATGTAATGTAGACAATAGTGCAAATGCTCTAAATAAAATGATAAAAAGAAAATAAAAACAAATTGTATTTTTAATATAATGAAATGAAAATGCAAGGACTGAATAAACAACCTCTCTTGAAGACCCTACTGCAAGAATAATAATACAAGACAAGAAGGAAACCAATAAGTGACTACCCAGACCACTAGTGCAAGGACAAAAAATGGGAAAAATGGCAATAAATGAGTTCTCCCAAAATATTCAAAAATGACCCAGCTTCCTATCACTTTGTAGGCACTCAACAGACAAGACAGGGACTCGAGGAGTCTCATCAACTAGTAAAACTCGCCCAGCAAACACTAAACCTAGCCAAAAAGACTTAGAAAATAGTGTACGTGAATTTCCAGGAAACAGAAGCATATGTATATGCCCTAAAAACAAACATCATGTGTATGTACCTGACTATCAAAGGAAAACTCGTGTATTCCAGGAAAGACACTGACTAGGCAAGGGTTAGGCCAAGAAACTCAGATACAAATCAAAATAGAGGTTGTCAAGCAACATGAGACACAGAAAATCATGAAAACAGAGAGAAATGAAGGATAAAAACACCAAATAACCCTAAAAGGGAGATCTCCCTAGTGGAGTCGTCAATTATCTTATGAGGAAAATCTCTCTATGGCTTGGGGTAAACCACAACAGATGGAACGACACCTAGAAATCAACTCTAATCTCAAGTATGATAGACAGATGGAAATGATAAAAAAAGGAAGGCCAGAAGCTTACCTCCTCTGGACGTTTGAAGAAGACCACAGTTTAGCTCATGATCCAACACTCGATACCTTGAACTTGTCCTCAATATCCAAGATACACAAGCATATGGAAATTATATAAAATGTTAGCATATAAACTAGCATAATCCACTAACATGTATAACAAATATGCCCATGGAAAGTAATACAAATATTTTCAACATATAATTGGACGAGAAACGAGTATTTCTATTAATGTAATCAGTAGAAGCACATAGGTGACAAACTTATGTATCGGCACATATCGAAACCGTGAAACTAAGTCCCTCCACCTGGGCCTTCACCACTACAATCCTCCACAAACGAAAGCTCACAAGTAGTAGGAGTAATTGAGTTTCTCCTTCTCAAGATAACAAGAGCTTGGGGGTTGAACACAAAATCAGTTCATACTTTCAAGGACAAATGGATGCAGACTCAATATGAAGTGAAATTTCTCCAGAGTTTCTTTGCTCTCAATGATGAATCAATTAAATGCTTGTATATGGATCAATTTATAGCCTCCAAATGGACTTCAAGGGTCAAGTTGGAGCGTTTCCAGCATATGGAAGGTCAAGGATCATGGATCTCGTGACTCAGCATGGAAACCCAAAATATTTTTATTTTTTTATCATAAAATCCGATGTATGTGGGTTGTAATAGAGAAACTGGAATATACACGAGTTGTATAACTGTATCCTATGTATATGTACACATGTTTTGAATTTTTTACTCTAGATGAGCCACAATAGGGAAATTAAGTCTTCTAAGGGAAAGGGAAGGCCATCAAAGCATAATGCATCGAGTGTGGAAAACATTTCTATAACACTATGATGCCATCCCACACAAAGAGTGGTCCTTTCGACACCAGCTGGAGTACCCAAACAAATAGCTCGGGATTTTATGGGTGCATTTTCCAAGGGAGGTGGTTGTTAATAACCCTCATGTAGGCACCTTGGATTCTGGCCCAAATGTTAAGAGGTATGCACTTCCTTTTTCCCTGTCCCAATCCTCTCCTCCCAATTCTCCACCTTGTCTCCCCTCCACGAGGCTCTATTCCTCTCCACCACATTTGTCTTTTCCCTTCTCCTCAAATCCATCAATTCAGTCTCCACCTTCATTCTGGGAGTTCGTCTCTCAGAAAGAGCTTGAGATCCAAGCCACTTGCAAGAAGAAGTGTGTGCGAGAAAATTTCGCTAAGGTAGAGATGGTTGTGTGGAAGGATATTATAGTTGTGGAGCTCTGAAAGATGGTTGGGAAAACATTGGTTGGTCAATTTGAAAGAAAGGCATTCAAAGGAAACTCTTTATCTCATTGGATGGAATCTATTTGGGCCCTAGTCCTTGGTTACATGTTGATATTACATGTTCTTATTCAAGGATGGATATGTTTCATCCTATGGTTTGAGGAGGATTGTGAGAATATTAAGAGTTCGGCATGGAATTCAGGTCCCCGAGGCTCTCCTTACATGATTGGTCTATAGACTTTGATCCTTCTAGAACCCCGATAGTGATAGTTAAAGTTTGGGAAATCCTTCATGGGATCCCATTGGTAATCTAGACCCAAGAAGATATCGCAACCATTGGAAACAAGCAAGGAATTTTCGTCGGCCTCGAGTCCAATTGGGAGGTAAAAATTGACCGCGGGTGGGCTTGGGTACAAGTCGAAGTTGATATCAGGGATGATCTAATTCGAGAAATTGATCTGGTCTATGGCTCCATTATATGGAAACAAAACATATATTATTGGAGTCTCCCCTTTAGGTGTTACTGTTACCATGAACTAGGACACCTTCAAGCTTAGTGTCCTAGTATTCATACTCTCAGGGACCCAAGGCACAAAATATGGAGGAAAAAGGTGGCTAGCTCTTCTATGGTAAAATTTGGGACATTGAGTGAAGCAAAGGTGTGTGGAATAAGTTATAGTTCTTCCCCCTCTACTAGTGTGAAGGATTATCTAAGCGGCCTGGATATAAACTCTGGTAAGTTCTCTTCATTTCACATTGTTTCTTCAGGTTTTCAGTCTCTAGTTTCCCCTCTCCCCCCTTCCCCCACTCCCTCAATTTTCTCTTCTCCCCCTATCCTAGTTTCCTCCCCTCCTCCTCACCTCCTAGTCATTTTGACATGTTATATGATCCTATAAAGGATCTCCTCCCCCCTCCTTCTTCATGTCATCCCTCTAGCCCCCCTC
>ML791440.1:514587-525635 GCA_009831015.1 Picea engelmannii
AGAATTTTAGGGATGAATGCAACAGCTCATCAAATTCGAATTTGTGATCTTATGGAGGAGCCTTGGAAGGCTATTCATCACTTCACCAAACTGTTAGAACAGATGTTGGACCAGCACATGAAGATCACCCTCATTTTGAGGATTTATCCCTACATTTGTGCAATTCAGTTTTCTTTACTATATTTAGCAAAACAGATCCATATTTTTAGGATCTGAGAACAGCTTGTAAAAGGCTATAAAGCTACAGTCTGAAGATCAAGAAAGGGTTCAATCTTGGAGAGAATTTGGCCTATGTACTGATTGCTTATTTTAATACAAAATCACAGTTTTCTTTTGCTGCTGTAATCAGATTTTCATCCATCTTATTTCTGTACTCTGTTTAAATTAGTTCAGCTTATGCTCATGATTTGAATGGAGGAACTTCTCATTGCTTANTGTGACCCTACATTATTTATGTATTTGGTTGTATAAACCCTGCATTCCATGTATTTGGTTGTCTAAGCTATATTCTTCACACCTTTCTTGTTATATGGCCTCTGATTTACAGTTTCTAAAAGCACTGGTTCATTAAGTTATTCTGATAAGTAATCTCTTCATTGGACTATCTTAGTATCCCATTGATCCACCTACTGAAAAGTATTCAATTCTTAAGTTACCAGGCATACTTAGTTTACAACCCTAAGTAGTTTCCTGGAGTGATAACACCACCAACCATAGAATATATTGGAGTCAAAACAGTACTCAGAATGGGATTATAGTGAGCTTGAGAAGCGGATATGTATGTACCACGTTTATTAATTCTATGACTTTTAGGAGGCGGCTTTGGTATCAGACCAAACTGTGGTACTTGATTCAACAGATGGAAAGACTGGCGGGGAGGCTAGTCTTAGTCCACAATGAATCAAAACTCATGACACAAAGAAAAATCCTAAGGACAACTAATATACAAAGAGTACACTCCTAAATAATGCTAAAGTCCAATGCACACAAATAGGATATGATGGTTGAAGGGACCTCCCAAACTAAATAAGGTATGCTTCTCCCAAGAGAGGATGAGACTCTCAAACAATAGAGTGGAGGTAACATAATCAGTTATAAGGACCCTCATGGGCTTCATAGCACAATCGATTAGATTCCTCCAGAGAGAAAATCCAGCATAAAGTTTGTGTGATGTTTGATCCCTATCTAACTCAAGGTGCCTCCAGAATAACCCCTGCAAGCAACCTCTGTGGATACCTAGGTCAAGAAACTATGGTCACCATGGTATAACCAATGCTTGGGATAGCATTCACAGGTCTATTCCACCGTATGGGAAGAGTAGCAAAGCCCAAAGTATCTAAAGCACCACCTCTCACAGAGGTAAAGGCACTAGCGAAACCCCCATATACGAATAGAACCCCATAAATATCTATGACTCTAGGAAGGTATTAGAGGGGTATCTTTGCAACCAACTTCATGCGACCTCGTGCTTAACTCTGGTGTAAGCGGAGCCTCCCAAGGAAACTAATTATATAATGGGTTTCACCACTCCCTGGTCATACACATATATTGAGTTTTATAGACTTGGAGAAGTTTACTCACAAAATCCTATTCCAAGGCCCTAGATCTTAAACTTGTTTATGTATTCAAAAAAACAAAATCGTTTCTAATCAATTTTAATTATTCAGTGTTAATTTCAGTGGATTTTGCTTACTCAAGAGGTGCAATTGTGAAACTAATGGTGTTATGACCTGCATATAAAAAGAAACAAATGTAAAAAAAGTGCTAAGTACTATTCTTGTTTTCCAAAGAAATGGTATGCTTCTAAATGTTGTGCATAGAGTGCAATCTCTTCAATTTTAATGAAGTGCAATTTTTCCTAACATGCTAGAACTGATGTAATGCAGACAACAATGCAAATGATCTAAATAAAATGATAAAAATAAAATAAAAACAAATTGTATTTTTAATATAATGAAATGAAAATGCAAGGACTGAATAAACAACCTCTCTTGAAGACCCTACTGCAAGAATAATAATACAAGACAAGAAGGAAACCAATAAGTGACTACCCAGACCACTAGTGCAAGGACAAAAAATGGGAAAAATGGAAATAAATGAGTTCTCCCAAAATATTCAAAAATGACCCAGCTTCCTATCACTTTGTAGGCACTCAACAGACAAGACAGGGACTCGAGGAGTCTCATCAACCAGTAAAACTCGCCCAGCAAACACTAAAACTAGCCAAAAAGACTTAGAAAATAGTGTACGTGAATTTCCAGGAAACAGAAGCATATGTACATGCCCTAAAAACAAACATCATGTGTATGTACCTGACTATCAAAGGAAAACTCATGTATTTCAGGAAAGACACTGACTAGGCATGGGTTAGGCCAAGAAACTCAGATACAAATCAAAATAGAGGTTGTCAAGCAATAGGAGACACGGAAAATCAGGAAAACAGAGACAAATGAAGGATAAAAAACACCAAATAACCCTAAAAGGGAGATCTCCCCAGTGGAGTCGTCAATTATCTTATGAGGAAAATCTCTCTATGGCTTGGCGTAAACCACAACAGATGGAACGACACCTAGAAATCAACTCTAATCTCAAGTATGATAGACAGATGGAAATGCTAAAAAAAGGAAGGCCATAAGCTTACCTCCTCTGGACGTTTGAAGAAGACCATGGTTTAGCTCACGATCCAACACTCGATACCTTGAACTTGTCCTCAATATCTAAGATACACAAGCATATGGAAATTATATAAAACGTTAGCATATAAACTAGCATAATCCACTAACATGTATAACAAATATGCCCACGGAAAGTAATACAAATATTTTCAACATATAATTGGACGAGAAACGAGTATTTCTATTAATATAATCAGTAGAAGCACATAGGTGACAAACTTATGTATCGGCACATATCGGAACCGTGAAACTAAGTCCTTCCACCTGGGCCTTCACCACTGCAATCCTCCACAAACGAAAGCTCACAAGTAGTAGGAGTAATTGAGTTTCTCCTTCTCAAGATAACAAGAGCTTGGGGGTTGAACACAAAATAAGTTCATACTTTCAAGGACAAATGGATGCAGACTCAATATGAAGTGAAATTTCTCCATAGTTTCTTTGCTCTCAATGATGAATCAATTAAATGCTTGTATATGGATCAATTTATAGCCTCCAAATGGACTTCAAGGTTCGAGTTGGAGCGTTTCTAGCATATGGAAGGTCAAGGATCATGGATCTCGTGACTCAGCATGGAAACCCAAAATATTTATTTTTTTTATCATAAAACTTGATGTATGTGGGTTGTAATAGAGAAACTAGAATATACACGAGTTGTATAACTGTAGCCTACATATATGTACAAATGTTTTGAATTTTTTACTCTAGATGAGCCACAATAGGGAAATTGAGTCTTCTAAGGGAAAGGGAAGGCCATCAAATCATAATGCATCGAGTGTGGAAAAAATTTCTATAACACTATGATGCCATCCCACACAAAGAGTGGTCCTTTCGACACCAGCTGGAGTACCCAAACAAATAGCTTGGGATTTTATGGGTGCATTTTCCAAGGGAGGTGGTTGTTAATAACCCTCATGTAGGCACCTTGGATTCTAGCCCAAATGTTAAGAGGTATGCACTTCCTTTTTCCCTGTCCCAGTCCTCTCCTCCCAATTCTCCACCTTGTCTCCCCTCCACGAGGCTCTATTCCTCTCCACCACATTTGTCTTTTCCCTTCTCCTCAAATCCATCAATTCAGTCTCCACCTTCATTCTGGGAGTTCATCTCTCAAAAAGAGCTTGATATCCAAGCCACTTGCAAGAAGAAGTGTGTGCGAGAAAATTTCGCTAAGGTAGAGATGGTTGTCTGGAAGGATATTATAGTTGTGGAGCTCTGAAAGATGGTTGGGAAAACATTGGTTGGTCAATTTGAAAGAAAGACATTCAAAGGAAACTCTTTATCTCATTGGATGGAATCTAGTTGGGCCCTAGTCCTTGGTTACATGTTGATATTACATGTTCTTATTCAAGGATGGATATGTTTCATCCTATGGTTTAAGGAGGATTGTGAGAATATTAAGAGTTCGGCATGGAATTCAGGTCCCCGAGGCTCTCCTTACATGATTAGTCTATAGACTTTGATCCTTCTAGAACCCCGATAGTGATAGTTAAAGTTTGGGAAATCCTTCATGGGATCCCATTGGTAATATAGACCCAAGAAGATATCGCAACCATTGGAAACAAGAAAGGAATTTTCGTCGGCCTCGAGTCCAATTGGGAGGTAAAAATTGACCGCGGGTGGGCTTGGGTACAAGTCGAAGTTGATATTAGGGATGATCTAATTCGAGAAATTGATCTGGTCTATGGCTCCATTATATGGAAACAAAACATATATTATTGGAGACTCCCCTTCAGGTGTTACTGTTACCATGAACTAGGACACCTTCAATCTTAGTGTCCTAGTATTCATACTCTCAGGGACCCGAGGCACAAAATATGGAGGAAAAAGGTGGCTAGCTCTTCTATGGTAAAATTTGGGACATCGAGTGAAGCAAAGGTGTGTGGAATAAGTTATAGTTCTTCCCCCTCTACTAGTGTGAAGGATTATCTAAGCGTCCTGGATATAAACTCTGGTAAGTTCTCTTCATTTCACATTGTTTCTTTAGGTTTTCAGTCTCTATTTTCCCCTCTCCCCCCTTCCCCCACTCCCTCAGTTTTCTCTTCTCCCCCTATCCTAGTTTCCTACCCTCCTCCTCACCTCCTAGTCATTTTGACATGTTATATGATCCTATAAAGGATCTCCTCCCCTCTCCTTCTTCATGTAATCCCTCTAGCCCCCCTCAACTCCCCTTGTATTTTCCATCACCAAAGCTTCCCCTTCCCCTCCCTCCTCCTATGGTTCCTACAGATCCTCCCTTGATTTTGACCTCATCTCCCCCCCCTTATGCCCTCTCCCCTTTCACCCTCGAATATTGTGTCAAAGGATATCCCTCATGTTGTCCTTTCCCCCTCCCCTTAACATTCCCCCCCTCCTAAAAAACCATATGCGTTGAGACCCCACCCAAAACTAAAATAGGATGTCTCCTCTCGTGGAGGGTTGGCTATCATTCCAAACCAACCTGATTCAGTAGGAAGGAAATCTTTCCTTAAAAAATCATAGAAAAACGTTTTCTTGGACTTAAAGAAAGGAAAACAAAAAACTATTTCAAGGGCCCTTGGAGCAAGGAAATCCCTCAAAATTCCTTCCCCATGATCATCCTTTAATTCAATGCAGGGAATCTTGGGGGAACCCATAAAATACAAAAAACAATATGTGAAGACTCCAAAGCTATTGCTTTGTTGGAGAGATGGTGTAAAAATTGGACGTTCAGCGTTATTGACACTATGGATTAGGAGGCCTTCTTTCAAGATGGAATTTTTCATGCAAATCTAACTCCTCTTTTGTCGGTTAGTCTACTATCTTCATGAAGTTGGAAGTATAAATCATTGAGACTCCATCGAATATCATCAATGTTTATGGCCCCAACATGGATCATATCCCTTTCTAGGAAGACGTGGTGGCCCCTGGATTACTAGACGAGCCTCATACGCTAGTAGGAGGAGATCAGAACTTCATTCTTTCTCTATGTGAGGTATGGGGATTTAATCCTCATCAATACCCATAGAGCATTTTGTTTCTTCTTTCCTCAAGAAACACCATCTTATCAATGTTGATCCCATGAAACTTGAGCCCATGTGGAGGAACCTTTGTTTAAATAATGATGACATATTGAAAAGACTTGATAGATTTATAATGTTAGAATACCTTATTTACAGTGCCCTAATGACAAAATCCTTTGTCTCCTTAGGTGGCATGTCGTACCACAACCCCATTATTCTAAAGGTGGACCCTGGAGAATCTAATCCCCCGTCACCTTTCAAGTTCAATCCCATGTGGATGGAGGAGGAAGATTTGTGTAGCATAGTAACAAGCACCTGGGTTCATCTCTCTTCCTTGAAGCCCTCTACGCTCATGAGGAAATTCACGGATAACATTGCTCAAGTCAAAGAGGCATCAAAAATATTGGCGACACAATACATAAAGAAATCAAATGCAATGTTGGAGGATGTAGAAATTCATATCATCACTCTGAATATGGATTTATCTAAGTCTCCCCTCTTGGCAGAGATCCTAATTCAAATTCACTCTCTTAAGGAGGCTCGTCAATCCTTCCTTGATAGGGAGGAATAGACCTGGAAACTGAAGAGCAGGGCCTTATGGATCAACCATGGTGACAATAATTCATAGTTCTTTCACCACTTTGCAAATTATCGTACGAATGTAAATACCATCTAGGAGATAAAATTCACAGAGAGGTCCTTGGCTCGTTATTTTAAGGAGAAGTCAAAGGAAGGAATTAGACACTTCTCCTCTCTTTCCAAAGAGCCATTGGGTTTCTTGATCCAGGAGATCTCGGAGGTCTTATCGAAATTTCACCCGATCTTTACTGATGACATGAATAGATCTCTAACATAAAAGGTGATAGAGGAGGAGGCTCATGACACACTCTTATCAATGCAAAAAGGGAAGATTCTAGACCTTGACATCCTAACTGTGGAATTTTACGTCGAATTTTATGAATTAATTAAGAAATATATTATTAAGGTGGTGAGAAATTCACAAACCCAGACAAGATGTTGGGATCTTTCAACTCAACTTTCCTAGATCTCATTCCCAAGTCTCAATCTGGGAAATTCTTCAGTGATTATCATCTAATTTCATGTTGCAATGTTATACACAAGATTGTGTCAAAGGTCATCGCTCACCATCTCAAACCTATGCTAAGTGAAGTAATTTCGTAGGAACAATTTGGTTTTTTGAGAAATCGTCACATCCATGATGGTGTATCCATAGCTCTAGAATATTTACACTCCATGAAAGTATCCAATCAAGAATTTTTCGTTCACAAGCTCGACCTATCCAAGGCATACGATCGGGTGATTTGGAATTTCATTCACCTAGCTTTGATCTAGCTAGGCATGGATCTCTCAACAATAAATTGGATAATGGGGTGCATCTAGTCAGCCTCCTTTGTAGTTTTGATCAATGGCTCTCCCTCCAAATTCTTGAGAGCCTCTTTCATGCTTAGACAGGTATGTACCATCTCCCCTTTCATTTTCTTGATCGTTGTTGAATCACTTGGCAAGATGTTGGCAGAAGCAATAGCCTCCATATTGTTTTCAGGTACAAAAACTTCCCCTTCCATGTCTATATCCCACCTTTTGTTTGTCGACGATGTCCTTTTTTTTTCACATGACTCTCTCCAAGATTTGGAAGTTTTAAAATGGATTCTGGATTTTTATTGTAAGGCTTCATGCATGCAAATTAATGAGAGAAAATCATGCCTCCTCTCTCATAAATTTCCTTCCCTGGTCTCTTGTGTTGTGTCAAACCTATTTCCTTTCATGTAGAAATGCCTAGAGGAGGGCTTTAAATACCTCAGCTTTAACCTAAATCCAACAATTACTATTTTTTCCACTGGTTCTAGATTGTCAATAAGGTGGAGGCTCATGTGTCCAGATGGGTCAACCATCTCCTATCCCAGGGTGGTAGACTAGTCTTGCTCAAGTCTATTATCGAGACCATCTCAATATACTCGACCTCCATAATGGTGGTTCCTAATGGGATCCTCCTCAAAATTCACAATTCATGTGTTCAGTTTCTCTAGTCTGGTTCTCACAAAAATGGTGGAATCCTACTTGTCAAATGGGACCGTGTGGCCCTTCCTAAGAAACTAGACAGTTGGGATATAAAAAACCTTCCTCTATTTCTACGGGAATTATCTAGAAGAAGCCTTTGGAGGCTTATCCATAGTGACAGACTCTGGGGTCGAGTCCTCAAATAAAAATATATCCCCAATATTTTGATCAAGCGTCCTCGCAAATATTCCAAAGGTTCCACAATTTGGAAGGCCTTGGTCTCCTCTTTTTTATTAATAGACCCTTGGATAATATCGAAAGTGGGAAATGGAAGAAGCACCAGACTAGGTGAAGATTTGTGGCTCGAATTTGATAACGATTTTCATCTATCAAAATCCCTCATTCAAACCTTTCATAATGCAAGCATTTTTTCACTGGGGGATGTTAGAGCCCAAGTCCATCACTGTGTTGGGAGACAAGGTTGGAATTATTCCTCTCTAGTTATGTTTGGAAATGAGAATTTTGAATGGGACCATTACATTTCACTCCTGAATTCAAATTTCATAAGGCTCAACCATGATATACAAGATGAACTATGTTGAACCAAAAATCCTCAATCCAGGGAATTTGCCGCCAAATTAGGATACAAAGTAGAAATGGAGTCAAAATCCGAAGGAAAAAAATATTGGTGGTGGAAAATCTATGGAAACTGATGATCCGGATTTATGAGAGGAACGAAATGAATAACAAATTGAATACAATAACACAAATATACAAAGAACAACAACTTATATCCAGTGAATAATAACTTCTCTTGAATAAATAAAATAGGTTGAAACTGTAAAACTGCAGAACTGAAAACAACTTGCTCGAATGGAGGTAGCTATCTCTGAGAAGAGATGTTGCTACTATGTCCATTCATCTAAGAAGAATGATTACAATGAGGATCCAAAGGAATTTTTAACATTACTCATGAATTCCAAAACCCTAGACATCCAAAAACCTAACCCTAGGAGATGAAATGCCAAAAGTTATGTGGGCCCGGATGGGTAAGTTGGTACCTCAACTTCCCAAGGTCATAACGTTTGCATGTGACCTCCATTTTAGGCATGTGATAGTCCATTGGAAAGGTATTTTTGAGAATTGCATATTATGTCGTCAAAATCTGACTTTGTTTGTATTTTGATTGTGGCAAGCCAAAAAAAACACTGTTTAGGTCCCCAAAACAACCCTGGAAGTACAGAAATATGTACTGACATGAAAAATTCTAGAATAAGTCAGTTGGAATAGGTGGGTGGCCACCAATATCCACCTAGATGATTTGTAGGGCTTCAGGACAACCCCGGAAGTGTAGAACCCAAAATTTCAAAGAAATTTCATCATTACAGAAAAATGTATTGAACTAAAAACTGTCATGATGAGCCAGTTGGAATAGGTGGGTGACCACCAATATCCACCTAGATCAGTCCTCCCCCTTTAGGAATCAATGGTATCCATTGTGTTGAGTGCCCCCATCAGGTGAGTAAATTTATGTTGAATTTGGCCTCGGGTGAGCCACTTGCCTTGGTGCAAGAGTTTCCCTTCCTTGACAACCCCATAAAGCTGGATCATGTGTTGGAGAGTGCCCTCGACCTATGTCTCCACTATCTGATCAGTGGATGCTTGTTCCATGTAGTCAGGTTTGAGATTTGTTGGTGTCAACTGTTCTGCGATCTCTGAGGTGTCCAATAATGGTGGAAAATATGGCCGAAGAAGGTCCACATTGAACATTGGGTGCAAGCCAAGGAAAGGGAGAGTGTTGAGCTCAAAATCATTGTCACCCACATCCTTGGTGATAATGCAACACCCATAGCGAAGTGGATGGAGCTTCTAATGGGGACCTATAAGGCACTCTTTCTGCCAATGTAACCAGACCTTGTCTCCCACCTGAAACTTGTGTGATACCCAGTGTTGATCATGGTGCTTCTTGTACTTAGCATTGGCTTTATACAAAATCTCATGGACCTATTGGTTGATGTATTGAATCTGCTCAATGAATATTGTGGCTTTGCCGGCCTCAGACTAAACATGGGAAGATTTTTCCTGTGTGGTTGCAAGAGGTAGTGCAACATCAATCGGACCCAAGGGTTGGAATCCCAGCCCCACCTAAACTAGGCTATGGTCAATGGAGCTATGGAGAGCCCTGTTGTAGTTGTGATAAACATAGGAAAGACTCTCATCCCATGTACATGGATGCTTAGAGTTATACATGTGCAAGATGTGCACAATCATATGATTGACAACCTATGTTTGGCCATCAGTTTGGGGGTGGAAAGAAGTGGATTTAGTGAGCTTGGTGTCCAACACTGACCAGAGACTCCACCAAAATGTGTTGAGGAACCTATTGTCACGATCTGAGATGATGGTTTGTGGTATCCCAAAATAGACCTACACACGTTTGAAGAAGATATTAGCAGTATATGTCATTGTGATGCTCTTCTTACAGGCTGTGAGAATGGCCATCTTTGAAAACTGATCAGTCGCCACAAATACACAATCATTTCCTCACTTGGTGGACAAAAGATCAAACATGTAATCCATCGAGATGGATTCCCAAGGCCTCTCGGGAGTAGGAATAGGGTTTTATAAGCCTTGCTTCTTAATGGTTGGCTTGACAATGGCACAGGAAGTGCAATATCTGATATACTTGTTGACGTCTTGTCAAATTTTTGGCCAATAAAAATGTTTATGTAGAACAGCCACAATTTTCTCCACACCAAAATGTCCTGCCATCTGACTGTAGTGAGCCTCCTAAATCATCTTTGCAAACTTTCTTGCGAGAACACAGAGGTGGCCCAGATGGAATAAAATCCATCCTGAATGTGAAAATTAGTGACATTCGCACATGTACCTAAGAGTTGATAGGTGGTGGCGAAGTGTTACAGGTATGAACTAACTGAGAGGGGGGGGGGTGAATCAGTTAGTGTAGATTATTAATAATTATTAATAACACGCAGCAGTCATTCACAAGTATGAGACACAGATTTTTCAAGAGGAAACCCAAACAGGGAAAAAACCTCGTCTTCTTAAGATGTTCAGTAAGCTTCAACTTTGTTACATCTCATCTTTCATGAGCACCAACTCATATAGGCTACAACCTCTGATTGCCAGCACCTACTGGCTGAGAGCACCAACTCCCCCAGAATCCCAGCACCCACTGGGTGGAAGCACCGACTTCCTTTTACTTCAGCACCAAATGAATGAAGGCACCAACCTTCAGATTCTACAAGCACCCACTTGCAGTGAAAGAGACATACGTCTCCCTAGCACCACCCTACCACCCTATTTTATCAAAATAAATATTGCTTAAATCAACTCATACATTCAGATATAGCTTGCA
>ML791440.1:549686-562763 GCA_009831015.1 Picea engelmannii
ATTTGTTAAAAGAAAAAGGAAAGGGAGGAACAAAGGGAGGATAGAAGTAGAAGCATTCTAAGGTTTGTTCTTTGAGTTATGTTGAGATAGTTTAGTTTTCATTCATTCATATATTCATCACAACCTAATTCTCTTTTGTGATAGGAGGGTCTTATTGTAGACAACAATATTCAGGACCGAATCAAATCATTCAGACACTTGTTTTTTAGAGGTGTTGATCTATCTTTGATAGTCTGTGTAGACTTGTCTGTTTGTGAATTAATTTTCATGACTGATAATGGATATTGCGCAGAGTCGAGTGGGAAACAATCTGTGGCAAGTTGATCCAACTTTTAGAGTTCAGTTTTTGTTTTCTGTCAGAGGTCCTTTTGTATGTTCCATCGGGGATGTCTAAGTTTGACTTTGGTCCAAGATTTTTGTATGAGATTTTGTAAAGAAAATGACTCTTTGGTGAATTGGAATCAAATAAAGGATTTCTTTATGTCTCAATTGTCTTGATTATTATCTTGGTGTATTTACTTCTATTCTTACATTTATTTCAGCAACTGTTATATTCAGAAAATTACATAAAAAGTAAACTTACAACAAGCTTTTTGTTGATAAAAGACTAGCCTAAGCACTCGTAATTAATACTTGTGAGTTAGGATGTTATTTTTGTTGGCTATAAACATAGGGTGATATTCCCGTCTACTTTGATTTAGCCAAGTAAATTCTGGAAATGATTGAGTAAGATCAATTCATATATTTTCCTCAACATTTATTTGGCGACCATACTGGGGAGATCTTCGATATCTCTCTGGTTAATTTTTATATTCGATTTTTCATTGATACATCTTTCTTTTTTGAATTTGATTCTTTGACTGTTTTACTATTGATGATTGTTCCTATTGCAAGGAAGCCCAATCTTGACCCCAGTCTCGAAGACCATACCAACATTGCTTTGAAATTATTTCACACTATTTTAGAAACTACTAGAATCCATGCCGAGCTTAACCATCCTTGGGCAACAATTGAACGTGATATTAGTGTTCAAGAACAATTGGAAGCTAGACGTAGGCAGCCTAGAAATAAATAGTAACCTTTTGTTTCTTTAGTTTTGGCCTTCCTTTCATGTCCTTAAATTCACGTTCTTCCAGAAGAAGGAGAAGCTTGTCACCTGAAATCAATCCTATTGCTGAAATAGGAAGAAGAAACATAGTGTTATCTGTCCATAAAAGTAATCTAAGGAGGACTTTATCTAATTCATCCAGATCGTCTTTCTTTCCCTCACCCATCACCCACAATATGGCATCTAGTGGTGGCTTTGATGGCACTAGAAGTTCTCTGTATTCCCAATATTCATTGTCATTGGTGATTGGTAGCTTGTAAAACCACCATATCCCTGTCCAATATACTACAAACCCCACCAAAGTCATTAAAAAGTATGGTCTTTTTCAGTTCGAAGAAGATGCCACAACCACACCGTGGCATGTGTCCTCTCCTCTTAACCTAGCACCTGCTACTCACCCACTTCCGAAGTTTAAAGAGAATTTTCCTAAGTTCTCGGGGAATAACACTGTCAGTACCAATGAATACCTAGTGACATTTTCTAATGCTTGTCATAACATAGGGGCCAATGACAATGACACCTGCATGTGCTTGTTCGTCAATTCCTTAGAAGGAAAGGTTGCATCCGACTTCTTTGACCTTCCTCCTAAGATCTTATCTACTTGGGAGGAGTTGATCTACTGGTTCTGATCCACTTATGGGCAATAAAAAATCCCTACCAAGAAATTAAGGGAATACAATAATGCCACTTATAAAGATGGTGAGACCATCAAGTATTTCAACTTGCGTTTCACCAAGTTGTACAATCAAATCCCCGAACTTATTTGCCCGCAGAACCAAGCCGATTTCATGCAGTATTACAATGCATTTCCTTCTCCCTACTGTCATAGGTGTTGGCACAGAGGCATACCCAGGGTTCAATGCTACAACAACGCACCAACAAAACCCTAACTACTGGCCCTTTGGACAACACTTGCGAAGAAGATGAAGTCTCACCCGAGGTAGAGGTAGGGGTGGTTGCAGGACTTCAGTGTCTGCAACCTTAGATAGGAAACATATATATGATTGTAGTACCTTAACAAAGCACTTAGCAATTATGATCCTTTAGTATTTAACCAGTATCTACTTCGTAGTAAAACCCTAATTACAGAGCATTGCAGTATTCACCCAGATCTAGTATAGTTGAGCACTAAGAACATTCACATGAGTTCGATATAGCACTTATTCATATTATTAAGCACAAAGAATCAACAAATATATCTATCATTCATCTATATCAAAGCAAGTAAACACATAAACACATCAATACATTGCACAAAGCATGACAACACAGGATATACGTGGTTCACCCCCACCCTGGGGCTACATCCACCAACTCTTCTTCTCTTTATTATCTTCGGTCAATCAGCTACATGCATAGAGCCTTGAGATCTTACTCCAGAGAGGATAGGAGATCTGTGCACCTCGCTAGATCCTCCTTCCTTGAGTTACAACACAAAGCCTTCCACGGTCTCTTACAACTACTTGCAATTAGCTCTACAAGCATCAAAGAATATGCACAAAGTAATTACAGTTCACACTTAGCACTTTGGCACTTAGAACAACACCACATAGATGCCTACTTCCCATAAACACACACCACCTCTTACATTACCTAGACATCTATTTATACTTTACAAAATAGGCCTAAACATGGGTAAACCCATGGGTCGACATCCCCATACCTGTTACATAATCCCAAAAACCAAAAATCCTAAAAGAGGGGTCATGATCCTGTGATCTCCACTTCGTCTTGTGCTCCGCCTTTGACATCTTTTCGAAGTCCCAAAATGGTAAAAAATGACCAAGGATCCTCAAAACTTGGTCAAGGGCCAACATGCCCCCAACACTCACCTATGACTCATCCCGAGTCACTCTGCTTTGGGTAATTCTGCCTCAAAATCCTCGATATTGGATCGAGCTGCTTCAACCTGTTGTTGTTCCATGGCCTCCTTCTCAATGAAATCTTGGATAACAACTTCGTTGATAGGTCCCTCTAAGAATTTTTTGGTTACAGTGACGACTTGCTCCAGTTCTACTCCTTAGCCTTCGATCTCTGTGAATAGTTGGCAAGCCTCGTCTTGTATAGGTTGGAGCCTCTGACTCACTTCCATGAATCTGTTCTGAATGGTGTGGAACTGCTATTGAGCAATGCGCTATTCTTTGGATCGCTTCATCCTCTCAATGGCTGACAGGGGCTTCAACTACGCCTGTACTATTTCTGCTTGCTACTTCACCTCCTGGAGATGCAACTCCAGTGCCTTTAGTTCTGGGTTATCAGTGAGTCACTCATAAGTTTGGGCACTGTGATCACTTAGTTGTTTATATTCCATGGTAAGGGCCTTTATTCTCTCAATAGTGCCTCAAGAAGTCGCTTCTCTTTGATCTCACACATCCTGCAGAGTACTAGGCACTGTTCTTAGCTTGAGATCTGTTAGTCTTTGCTGTAGCTACTGGATAGCTTCTGTGAGCTGCTCTACTTGATGTTCTACTGGTTATTCCTCCTTCTGCTCCAAGCCTGTCATAGAGTGAAGTTCTCTATTGACTTCTTCTTTCACTCTAACCTGCTCCACGAGAAACTTTTCTTTCTCCTGCTAGATCTGCGCTCTTTCTTCTTCGAACTTTGATTGAAGAGCGTCCTTCTCTTGCTGTGCAATCCTGCATTGCTCTATAAATTCCTCCTGTTATTGTTTCAGGACCACTGTGACCTGTTCTTTATCAATCTGTGCTTGATGAAGGCGGGCTTCAGTCACATCAACTAATCTATGGAGTTGAGCAGGCTCATCTCCCAATTCTGGTTCTTCCGAGGGTGGGGGCATAGTGGACACTGCACAGCTCGAATAAAGGGCTTGTTGTACACCTTTTAGTTCTTCTACAATTCTATCATACATGGATTCTTGTTTCACTTCGTTCCTTTGCACAAGATCTTCTGAGGCATCTCCTACGACTGAAATAATGAAATCAAAGTCATCAACTGTGAGTACACTTTGCATCTTTGGCTTGTTGGCTTTGGATTTCTTCTGCGATGAAGGTTTCATGGGGGAAACCTTCATTTTCTTAGAGGGATTAGTGTCTTCAAGAGGGTTCTGTGGTGGTGTTACTTCCCCTCTCTTATCTTCTTCTTGTTCATTTTCCTCTTTATTCACTTCATTATCACCTCATCCTCTAGGTGACTCAGATGTGGTCTCTTCTATCATGTTGTGTATTTCCTATACATCTTGCTTCTTTTTCTTCTTGATGTTGCTTGGGGAATCATACTCTTCACGAGTAACTACCATATTTCCAATGAGGTCCGAGTCAGATAGTTGTACGGGGTCAGCAGGGATAAGGAATTCTGTCGGCCAGTCTTTAATGATTTCTTCCAGGTCCTCTGTAGTGAGCTTGTAGTAGTACTTAATTTCTTCTTTGCTTTCATCGTCGTGCACAGTAATGAAAATAAAATGCCTATCAGCGCAGAACTTCATAAGAGGCCTGACCCTGTCTAGGGTGTTCGACGTCATACAAGGAAAGGACTCAATAGCTCTCCTAAGATGCAGGTAGTAGGTATGAAATATTGCATTGACTTCCATTGCTTCCCCATATCGCTCAAATACCTGAACATGGTGAACTTCATAGAAAGTGACTCAAATGGATCGATGTCAAGGAAGGTCGCACCTTCTAGCATCTCCCAAGAAGTAAACGCGATGAGGATCAGGAGCCAGCTAAAGTGAAACTCATAGCCCTGATCCTGGGCTTTGCGGCAATCTAGTTCAAGCTGATTAATTAGGTACTTCGCCCAATTCATCTGTAGGCCTTCCATGCATTTCCCAGTGAGGTCAACTACAAACCTTGTGACCTGTGTGGGTCTATTCTTTCTTACTATATTTCTGGCAATTAACTGACATGTTAGGCACACTGCACCATTTTGGATGGAGGCTACCTAGTATCTTCGCATCCCCTTCTCAACATCTTTGTATGTTTCTTTAATCATCTGTGCCAGGGCGCGGTCTGCATCTTTTCCTATGTAGAACTCTTGTGGGTTGGGTCCCCACATACTTACTCTGATGATCCTATGGATCAATGCCGAATCGAAAGTGATACGTTTTTCCAACCATAGACAACCATCGTGGAAGCATGCCAACATGATCTTAACGTAGGCATTAACCTCCTGGTGCCTTCCAAAATGTGGAATATTCATTACATTTAACAAGGTGGACTGCGCGAGGTTCATTGTCCATGGCTGAGGGATGATCTTCATCTTCTTTCCCTTCATCTTGGTCAGATATTTATAAGGTGCGAGAATTCCATAGCTCTTACGGTTTCCTAGGTTATAGTCACTAATATTCAAGGTTGGAATCCTTTCTAGCTGTGGTCTAACAACATGTATCCCCTTCGGGAGGTATGCAGTGATGACAATGTAGTCGAAGTCCCTTGGGACACTGTCATGACTTACTACACTGGCCAGGGGTGGGATATCCTCAGGTAGGATGGTCAGGATTAGATTTGCATTTTCTAGGTCATCTCTGTGTTTGGTTCTCTTTTCTGTGAAGACTCGGGAGGGCCCGGATCCGCGCGTGGTCGACATAGAGGCTTTCACTCCTCTCGTTGACGATGCTTGTACACCCACAAAAATTACTCGTTTAGTCATAAGGTCGATGAGTACCTCCTTCACAGACTCTTTGACCATGCTAAGTTCTTTGGACATACACGCTCATGGTTGACTATCTCGGGTTGAAAAGCAACAACTCAATATGAAAGGATGGATAGTGATAACTCGATGATCATTGCGCGAAATCAACTAATCTATGAGCTCAGATAATCACTGGTGGAAAAAAGTGTTCTCGGTGCAAGGCTCGACAGAATAAGTAGATAACTAGGCAATGGATCTTTCCAACGGGTGAGAAGCCTTCATTAACTCAGTTATGTCCGTTATGGCATGGTCCCAACAGTCTAATGGTGAGCTCCTTGGCCATATAGCTTCACCATGGAGAAGTTCCATGCTGTGTTGTACTGATATCCCGATGAAGTTCAAATTCGGGAGTCCTTCCTTCTGCGTAGTTCCCACTGGAACTATTTGTAACTTTTCTATATTTGCTTTCTTCTTACTTATTTTTCTAGCCTTCTTTCCAGTGATATTCGTCTTGGTATTCCTCTTTCCATTCTGATTCTTATCTCCTCTTGGCATAGTAACTTCTCACTATTGATGGTCTTTACTAGGGTTCAAGGGAAATACTTGTTCTCTGCCTGGTGTAGGTGCTCTACTTTCCTGTACAGATAGGTGTCTCAAGTCCTCGTGTGTCCTTTCAAATTCGATTTCCAAGTTTCTAGTTCTACATAACTTCGACCTGTTCTCCTGTTCCTCAATCAATTGTGTGATCCTCCTGGTCATGAAATCTTTTAATTCTTGCTTCTTCTTCTCTAAGATTTCCTCTTCTTTTCTTCTGGCTTGATCCTTTTCGATCCAAGGCTTTCCTAGTAACATAGCAAATGCGGCGTTGTTCTCAATAAATTTAACAACCTCAAAATCTTCTTCTGTCTAAGTTCCATGAGCACTTGTAGATATCTAGGTAAGTCTTCCACACAGGGTTATCATCTTTCCTCTAAATAATCCTATTCCTCCCAATGAAGGAATCATAACAGGTTTTCCTAAAATTTCCCAAGTTCTTTCTGTCATGATATTCACCTGCGTTTCTTCATCCATAACACAGTCTATGTCAAAGTCTCCTATTCTTGCTTCTATGCATTATTTTTCTTTGAATATCTCTGATAAGTTCATATGTCGGTGGTCATTCAGGGTTTCTTTCATTTGCAACAATATAGTCCCTAATTCTTTCAGGGTTTCTACCAGTGTCTTAGTGTCTTGACCTTCCTCAGGGTCTTCTTGGCTTGTATTCATTCTTTCAACCTTAGCAATCATTCTAGGGAAATTCGAAACTTCATGATCCACAACTTTACAACAAAGAAAACTAGGTCTTCTACCAGGGCATTCCTTAGAAATATGTCTCGGTCTTCTACAACTGTAACAAATATTTAATCCTCTCTATTAGTGTGTAAAATTGTGCTCTTAAAATTTTTAAGTGCCTTCATCATTTCATGCTCGCTTTTCTTTTCCTAGGTCTTTTTATAATTGTCATAATCTTCAAATGCCTCATCAAGCCCTGATAAGATTTCATTTGATCCCTTTTTAACCCATGAAATCTATGGTCTCTGTCTTTTGACCTACTTTTTATTAGCCTAAAATCCTATTTTTGTGCCTCTTTATATTTTCAAATAAAAAACTATATTTTTATTTGTAAATTTTACCAAAAAGTGTTGTGTGCTTAAGTGTCAACTTCTAATCCTAATCCTAAGTCACACTACATATAAAACTAATTCATATGCCAAAGAACACATTCAACACAAGCTCGATTCTTTTCCACTTGTCTCATTGGATATGCTATGAGAGCATTGGCGTATATAAAGACAACAATCTCTGTTCCCCCTAGACATATGGGATATTTTCCATGAGTCATTTTTTAAAATAAATTGCAGGCTGCCAGGTGCCAAGTGATTGAGAAGGTGTTGAAGAACTAAGTGAAGTCATGATATATATGATGATGTTCCCAATTTCTCGCCCATTCCACCGTTTTCATGCATGGATGTGCAGAGGGGAGAGTGCTACGGATTTCACAGTACGTTGCCAAAATTCCTGGGTGCTGCATTTTCTACACGGGCACTACCCAATATCCTGGGTGTTGCGAATTCGACGGGCGCTACCCAATCTCCTGTGCACTGCCAAATCTCCTGAACAGGAAACATAGGCAGGCGCTACCTAATTTTTGGCAAGCGCTACCTAATTTTTGGCAGAGATAGATTCTTGCACAGAGACGCACTAGAGTGGCGCTACCTATAGGTACTAGGAATATAGGGGGGCCCGAATTATCATCTTAGTGAATGGCTGATGATGTGGAAGATAGAAAGAGATAATAGATGATAGCACGATGAAAATTACAAGCATTAAAATACACTTGGCACATATGGAGATCTGCAGCAACAGAAGATCAAGTTAGTTTGATGTTGGTTGGATCAGTGGCTAACCTTTTCCATTTTTGTAGCAATTTGTTAATAGCTGTTAGCCTAGGTGTTTGATTAATAGATGTTGTTGGAGAATCCGAGGAGGGGAAGGGATATCTCACACCTCTAGTTGCTACCTTTCCTTTTCTATTATAAATCCATGTTCCAATTGAGAATGGGGGGTTCGAATGGTTGAGTTGAGGCTCCCAAGTTGTAATATTTTGACTGAGTGGTCTGTGCTCTGGTTATGTATTGGACTTGAGAATTTTTTATTAATGGAATTCAACTTCTCTTCATTTTCTTATTTCTTCTTACTCTGAATGCTCACTAATGGAGGATCCTTGTGAGTTGTTATAGTTGTATTATAATGGATGTTTGATTATGATGCTACTGTAAATGTTTTCAGGGTCTTCAATCTTAGTTTCAAGATGATCTTGTGATTGATCGTTTCTTCACCTAGATGCTAGAAGGCCTGATGCTTATAGCAGACTTGTTCATCCTTCTCACCAAGTCTTCCCTCTAATCATATTTATCCTTAAACAACTGACTGAATCTAATCAAGACCTCATTTTCTTATGCATGCTAGCCCATATTTATGAGTTAAAACCTTATTATTTTGAGTCTTGTCCATTTGACCTTTTAAAAAACTCTTCTCATTTACAAAACTTTTGATGTTACCAATCTCACCTGATTATAGTCTAGGGTGACTTTTGGAGAGATAACACTCTCTTTCTTTTAAATGATCCCCAACCCTTCCTGTACTGCGCACTAGAATCATAGTAGCTAACCTGCAAAAAAATCTTTCTAGGATCTTGCATCCATTTGTTAATCCAAACATTATTTCTATGCATAAGTATAACATATCTTTCATTATTTCTATCATATCTACTCATATCAAACCTCTTTTATTCTAGCTGTGCCCTAGTTTTTAGGCTAGGACAAAATTTATCAAACATACCTAGATCCATACTCTTGAAACAAAAGTTTCCACTAATCTTACTTTTAGCAAAGCACAAAGCTTCCAGATCTAAAAAAAATTCAATATCCTTACCTTTATCGGAGCACAAAGCTTCAAGATATTACCTCTTTTCTTCAGATCAGATTTCTTTTCTTAGCACAAAGCTTCATAGATCGAGTAGAATAATGTGCACCAGGGAAACAAATCTACACACAGAGCTTTCACATTTTCAGGTCAGATCTTCGCACAAAAACCCTCTTTCCTTAGTTCCCCACAATCACAGTTTTAGGTCAGATCTTCATACAAATCTTCTTCTTTCTCAGTTCCCAACAATCACAGTTTTAGGTTAGGTCTTCGCACAAAGCTTCTTCTTTCTCAGTTCCCAGCAATCATAGTTTCAGGTCCCAACAATAGAACCATTTTTTGGCACAGGGGCAGATCCAGAGTTCAACGCTACAACAATGCACCAACAAAACCCTAACTACCGACCCTTTCGGCAACACCTGTGAAGCAGATGAAGTCTCACCCGAGGTAGAGGCAGGGGTGGTCGCAGGACTCCAGTGTCTGCAACCTTAGCTAGGACACAAATATGTGATTGTAGTACCTTAACAGAGCACTTAGAAATTATGATCCTTTAGTATTTAACCAGTATCTACTTCGCAGTAAAACCCTTATCACAGAGCATCACAATATTCACCCATATATAGTATAGTCGAGCACTAAGCACATTCACATGAGTTAGATCTAGCACTTATTCATATTATTAAGCACAAATCATCAACATATTTATCTATCATTCATCTATATCAAATCACTTAAGAAAGTAAAGACATAAACACATCAATACATCGCACAAATCATGACAACATAGGATATACGTGGTTCACCCCCACCCTGGGGCTAACGTCCACCAAATCTTCTTCTCTTTATTATCTCCGGTCAATCAACTACATGCACCAAGCCTTGAGATCTTACTCCACAGAGGACAGGAGATCTGCGCACCTCACTAGATCCTCCTTCCTTGAGTTACAACACAAAGCCTTCCACAATCTCTTAAAAATACTTGCACTTATCTCTGCAAGCCTCACACATTATACACAAAGTAATTATAGTTCACACTTATCACTTTAGCACTTAGCACAACATCACATAGATGCCTACTTCGCATACACACACACCACCTCTTACATTGCCTAGACATCTATTTATACTTTACAAAATTGGCCTAAACATGGGTAAACCCATGGGGCGACATCCCCATACCTGTCACATAAGCCCAAAACCCAAAAATCCCTAAAAGAGGGGCTGAGATCCTGCGATATCCACTTCGTCTTGCGCTCCGCCTTCGATAGCCTGTCGAAGTCCCAAAATGGTAAAAAATGACCAAGGATCCTCAAAACATGGTCAAGGGCCAACAATAGGCTTGAGGAAAAAGCCATTGATAATCTCGGTTCTTCCCTTCACACTTACTCGGAGTATGAAGAACAACTTGAACGAACTGGTCTACCCCAGGGAGAATTAGTTAGATAGACATATATGTCTGCTCTCTTACAACTAATACAAGATATGAACAATCGTATGATAGCATTTGAGCGGAAGGGTATTGTCTCCCCTCACACCCCTGGAACTTCTTCCTCTTCGACACCCCCTTTTAGAAATATGGTTGAATTTGTTTTTCATTCTAAGGCTATCTTGCCTTGGAGTTGGTGTAACTTTTGTGAGCACCACCACGAAAAAACCACATGTGACGTAAATAAGAGTGTCAGATATTAGATCTTTGGTAAAAGACCAGAATCTACTATCGATGTCTTAGAATTTGCAGAGCTAGAGGATGTCATGGTTATTAACACTAGGAACAAAGACTATGCTCCCAAGGATAAATTTGATCCTCCTCATAGTTCTTCTAGCCTGAGCTCATCCTCAACCACTGCTACATCCCAGGTTCCTAAAATTCCCGAGAGTCAAAGAATCACCCCCCCTCCTCCCACTTCTAAATACAATATCTTGAATCAATTGGCCAACATCAAAGCAAATGAAACCCTCCTAGACATGGTTGTCGTCCCTGAACAACAGATGCATCTGAAACAATTCATGGAAGGAAAATCTTCCGTTGTAGTCAATATTTATGAAGAGGTAGACGAAGAGGATTATTCTGTAAATAAATTAGGTGTACATAACTTTAGATACCCTGTACAAAACCCCCCTTTTTATATTTCTATAAAGATCATGGATAAGATTGCCCATTGTTGCTTCATTGATGTTGGTTCAGGCCCAAGTGTCATGTCAAAGATTATTATGGAAGAGATAGGCTTGTCACATACAAATGAAAATTCCAAAAGCATGCTCTCCTATAATAGTCTACAACAAACAACCATAGGTGAGATTAAAGATGTAACCTTGGTTTTATGCGTTGATCCTGAGATAAGGACAACCCTCAGCATTCAGGTGACTGATATGAGTGTGATAAATTATTCAATTATATTGGGGAGAGATTGGAAAGCACTAACAGGTGGATACCTCTCACTCGACGAGACACATTTATCCATTCCTCAGAATGGTAAGAATATTATAGTCCTTAGAGAAGGAAGAATTTCACCCTACATAGAGAGTGTTCCGCAATCTAGCGTAAACTATATCGAAGAAGATGTAGGAGTGTATTCCATCTTTGCTGAAGAGGATAATATTCCTCTGGAAGGAATTGATTTAGATGATGAATTATGGCATATGCACTTTGATGGTTCACACTCTAATGAAGGTAACGGGGCTGGTATTACCTTGGTTTCCCTTGCAGGAAAAATTCATGATCTTTCATACAGGTTGGAGTTTGCTTGTTCAAACAATGCTATTGAATTCAAAGATTTGTTGTTAGGCATTGAGAACGCCCTTAATATTGGTTGTGGTCACCTTTTAGTATTCGAAAATTATGAGCTCGTTGTGAACCTGATACGTAAGACATGCTCTCCTAGCGACAAGATGATGATGTTAATACTGAGAGGGGGGTGAATCAGTATCCAGTACAATTTAAAAACCTTTTTCAAATTATACTTGAACCATTTAATTATATCCAATGAGCAATGAACAATAGTATAAGAGTTACACCAATACACCACAATACACCATGCACAATATATGAGAAATAATCAATAGTTTTTGTTCAAGGGAAGTAATGAATTCCAAAGGTAGCTACAGCTTCCAAATGTAAAGGGAGGGATAAAACTCCAAGAGGAAGATACAATCCTCCAATATCATGAGATATTTGAACTCTCCATCCTTGCCCCTTCCTTCCACCCAAGAATATATGAGAGATAATAAAACTTTACATTAAATCATCACCATCAACCAATCATCACATAGAACCTGATAATGCTTTCTGAAAATTATTCAATTTCTGCAATTATTCAATTCTTGGAGTACTCTGATCCTATAGATAATGTTACTCAATGTATTCTCTGAAAATCCTCTAATTTTCACTCCTTGAATCCTCCCAAAAAAAGAGGTTATAGAAAGAATGGTAGACTTTATTCAATTCTGGTCTGTTCAGAAGACCCAACTTGTACAGCATGCCCCGCGCTCAATATTTAACATCTGATTCTGAAACTCTCACACAAGAAACTAAAGTCCATACTCATTCCAATGGAAGTGGTCCCACTGCATTTGGAGTCTGTATGAAACAGGTATGACTGTTTTACCCAGAACACCTGTTTATTGACTAGTTTCAGGACTGGTCACAAACCCTATATTCCACAGAGTGTATCTCCATAATTATAGCGAATCAAGAGCTTAAATTTTTAACAGAGGTACCTTGATATGTCTTCTCAATACCATAGCGATTTCACCATCTGAATAGTTCTATAAAATAAGTTATAGCAAAAATGGTAATATGACCTGAAAATAACATACCTTAGAACACATCACCAAAAGACTTCATCCTCCCTTGAAATCCGGCCTTCTTTTACTTCTTCTTCCCTCTGAAATTCGACTTGTATCAAATGAATGTATAA
>ML791440.1:562813-573968 GCA_009831015.1 Picea engelmannii
GCAAAAATGGTAATATGACCTGAAAATAACATACCTTAGAACACATCACCAAAAGACTTCATCCTCCCTTGAAATCCGGCCTTCTTTTACTTCTTCTTCCCTCTGAAATTCGACTTGTATCAAATGAATGTATAATGATATTTTCTTATACCATTTATGTCACTTCCTTTTAACATTAGGGCTGACCTGACACTTTCTTATTTTGTAATTATTGTCTTTAATTATTTTCAGGGCCTACAAGTACTTCCTTTTTCAATTCACTTTGTCATCTTCAAAAATTCATTTCTCCTCAACCATGAGGATCCATGTGACGTTCCACATACCACCAGAAACAACATGATGTATACTATCCATTCATGGGTGTTGTATATGCATGTGCATTTTCCTTCATGTCCAAATACCTTTATCAATCTTGCGGTCCAAAACCCATGACTAGGGTTGACATCAATGACAACAATCAATCTTCCAACAGATGAAACAATACTCCCAAACTGTTTAGACACTTGTCTTGAAACTTCTATCTTTCAACATCACTCATGTTAAGAAGGAGTTGAATTCGATAGTTGATTGGTTAGCTGTCTTTGTAGCCTATCCTACTCAACAACTCTTGCCTTCCTGACTTGATTGTTCTTTGACATAGACCCGTACCTCGATAGGGCCCGCTGACCTCCCGGTATTTGGATCTTCCTATTCCCCTAAGCCGAAATGGCTCTTTAGTTCCAACTGAAACCTTCAATGCATATAAAATCACAAGTCCTTCTAGAAGTTATGCCCACGCTAAACAAACACTAGGCATGAACCTCTACTCCATGTGACCACCGACGTGACCACTGAATTAACCCAAATGGCTCTTCAAGTTCGCGACTTTGCATTTCATGATTTCGATATTCCTACTACGAGTCAACTGACTCCTCTGATTCCTGAAACCATGAAGTGGGATAACAGTTCATAGCTCCTCCCTTATGCTTCCACCATATGACCTCCAGCCAGATCCTAGGGCCTCACCTCCGAGTGCGTCGCGATTTTGTGACTCGTGAGTTCACGATGCAACTCTTCTCCCTTTTTCCTGAAGTTTGAACTCACGACTTCTTCACCATGGATCAATGGTCCTGAACCTCCCACAATATGATGGTTCAGATTCCTGTTTCACAAAGTCGGGACTTTGCAACACGTGACTTTCGAGTAATCATTTCCTCCACTCTCCCGACTCCTGAAATACCGAAATTTGAATCACTAATCAATGACTCTCATTGATCTAGATCTAACAGTTGATATCTCTCCTGAGATTGGTTTCTGCGAGGTTACTTTGACCCTCGTACTTCCTTTGAAATTTCCAAGCCTCTACCCCTCCTAAGCTTGATTCTTGCTGCAAACTCAAGGATTCTAAGGGATTCTTGCATGCACTCCTTGCGACCTTCACAATAACCTCTGGTTATCCAAACACTCCAGCTCTGTGCACTCCTTGCGACAGAAGTCCTTCAACCACTCACTGGGTTGGAAAAGTCTAACACTCTTCTCAGCCTGCACACACCTTGCATGCCTCTATTCTATACTTACACTTATGTGGGTATAAGAACAATTCTATCTCTCTTGAGATTTTTTGAGGTAAGACTCAGAATCTTGTCAACGCACTCCTTGCGGACCTTCATTGCACTCCTTGTAGGAATTCTCAGGAAGAGAAACAATTGAAACTCATACTCTTCTTCTCACATACTTCATGCATTCAACATGAAATCATACACATAAAGCATTGAAACAAATGCATAACAGAGTATATGAGCAAATTGTAGACATACCATTCAATAGATGCAAATAGTAACCATAACAACACCATGAAATTGGATCAAAGCATTATTATATTAACTCAAGTTCTTCTATAGATGGGTTCTATAGCAAAAAATATCTGCTTATACAACTTCTACAGTCTCTGTTATTCTATTCTCTCCTATACTCTCTTGATCTACTGCTCTACTCTTACAATGAGAATAATACAATACATCTACGAGGGAGATTTCTTGATTTTTCCCTCCTACAACTCTCAACTATCTTATCGCAACAAATATTACAACTACTTTACATTGATTACATTAAATTCCTCCAACCTACAGTTGAGAGCAACGCTCACGATCTGGATTACAATTCTCAAAACATTAAAAGAAAATACATCCTCCCAGTTATTCCATTAATGTCTCATATTTAAATTTCAAAGTGTTTTCAAAATGCGCACTGGTGCATATCCAGCTATCCTCTGCTTTGTGCTTGCTTACGATGCTCCTGCATCATACTCCTATGGATGAAAAATTCATGGGCTCCTGTCCATGAGCTCCTGCACTGTCTGTCCATGTTTCTGGATATCTACTTCTCTTTCCAAATTGGCATCTTCAATCAAGTGTCCCTTCCACTTTACCAAGTATTCAAAATATGTCTTCTTCCAGGTCTTCTTACCAACTCTCTGATCAATGATCTTTTCCATTTGTGGATTTTTAGCTACAGGCATCTTCTTGACCCACTGAACTTCCTTTTGATTTTCTTTCCCATCTATTTCATCTTCTCTATAAGGGTAAAAATCTACTATGTTGAATATGGATGATACGCTCACATCATCTGGAAATTCTATCTCATAAGCATTTGCCTCAAACTTTCTCAGAATCTTACACGACCCTATCTTCTTCATCTTCAGCTTATTATATGTTCCCATTGGGAACCTCTCTCTTCTTAGATGTGCTAAGACTAAATCTCCAAATTCAAATTGAATCTCTCTCCTTTGCTGACTTGCTCTGTGCTTGTATTCCTGGTTGGAACTTTGCAACTATTCTTTAATCTTACTGTGGAGCTCTTGCATCGCTGCTACAAAATCTTCCGCTCCAACACTTCTGAATTCACTTTTCTCTAAGTCTCTCAACTCAGATACTCCTCTTGGTTGCATTCCATACAATATCTAAAATGGGCTCTGTCCTGTACTCTATTTAGGTGAGTCATTATATGCAAATTCCGCTTGCGGCAGAATCTGATCCCACTGGCTATGGTGTTCAGCTACCAAACTCCTCAATAAGTCCCCCAAACTTCGATTTACTACCTCATCCTGTCCATCGATCTGAGGGTGATATGCTGATCTAAAAGATAGATTCGTCCCCAACTTTTTCCATAGTGTCCTCCAGAAATGACCAACAAATTTGGTATCTCTATCTGAAACAATACTCTTGGGTAAACCATGAAGTCGAACAACTTCTTTGAAAAACAGATTTGCAATGTGTGTTGCATCACTGGTTTTCTGACATGGAATGAAATGTGCCATTTTAGAGAATTTGTCGACTACCACGAATATGGAATCACAACCTCTAGATATTCTCGACAGTCCTAACAAAAAATCCATGCTTACCGCGTCCCACGAGCTCTCTGGTATTGGAAATGGTTTATATAACCCTGTATTCTTTTTTTTTCCCCCTTCGTGTGCTGGCATATTCTACATCTTTTGAAAAATTTCTTGACATCCGTCCTCATTCCTAGCCAATAATACAAACTGTTCAGTTGCAAAAATGTTTTGTCACCATTTTTGATTGTCATCATTCTCATCTCATCCTGAATTTCATATCTCAGGCCATTCATGTATATGGCGACTTTTTCATCATCACTCTCGCGATGACCAGCTCTGATGTTTAACATGTAAAACTCTTTAGTGTATTCCTTCACTTTCATCCCTTTCTGTCTCAAATTCTTCATTCTTCGAAACGGATTAATTTGGTAATCCCTGGGTATGAATTTGGCTTTCATCTTGGCAACCCTCCTATCCCATATTTTGATTCTTTGTTTGCCTTTGCAACGCTTGTCATCCTGCCATTCATCCCACCACAATGATGCATTCCATTTCAGTCTAGTGACTGTGTGTTTTACTTTTTTATCTTCTTTGACATCCTCATAGTTGAAGTATTTATCCAGAGCTCTAAACCAATCTAGAAGCTCCTCAACATCTAAGTTGCCTTCATACATTGGGATGTCCATTTTTACTCTGGCCCCTATCCTTGCAAAAGCTCTGAATAGATGTTCCTCTGCAACATCTAAAGCTTCAACTTATTCTTCGGCTCCTCCTTTGTTCTCACTTTTGGCCTCACTGATATCTCTAGTATCAGGTGTTCGCCTCTGTGTTGTCTCCATAGCATCTAATTGAGCAAGAAGTTCTCTCATTTCCATTTCCACGGCTGGATCGGGCATAGGTCTCTCTTGACGTCTCCTTGGAGGCATTATTTCAATCTGTCCATGCAGAATTTAAATCACAACTGTCCTCTGTCTTCCCTCTACAGAAAACAAAATTTGCAAGCTCTGATGCCACCTGACATAGATCCCCACCTCGGCAGGGTCTGCTGACCTCCCGGTCTTTGGATCTTCCTATTCCCCTGAGACAAAATGGATCTTTAGTTCCCATTGACCTTCAATGCATATAAAACCACAGGTCCTTCTAGAAGTCACATTCGCATGAAACAAGCACTAGGCACGAACCTCTACTCCACGTGACCACTGGTGTGACCACTGACTTAACCCAAATGTCTCTTCAAGTTCACGACATCGCGATTTCAGGATTCCTGTTACGAGTCACCCGACTCCTCCGATTCCCGAAACCCTAAAGTGGGATAATGGTCCTTAGCTCCTCCCTTATGCTTCCGCCATATGACCTCTAGCCAAATCCTGGGGCCTCACCTCCAAGCACGTCGTGATTTAACGACTCGTGAGTTCACAATGAAACTCTTCTCCCTTTTTCCCAAAGTCTGAACTCACGACTTCTTCACCACAGATCAACGGTTCTAAACCTCCCATGATCTGACGGTTCATATTACTGTTTCGCGAAGTCGGGACTTCGAAACTCGCGACTTCTGGGTAATCATTTCCTCCACTCTCCCCACTCCCGAAATACCGAAATTTCAATCACTAATCAATGAATTTCGTTGATATAGATCTAATGGCTGCTATCTCTCCTGAGCTTGGTTTCTGCGAGGTGACTTTCACCCTCGTCCTTCCTTTGAACTTTCCATGTCTCTACCCCTCCTGAGCTTGATTCTTGCTGTAAACTCAAGGATTCTAAGGGATTCTTGCACACGCTCCTTGTGGCCTTAACAATAACCTCTGGTTATCCAAACACTCTAGCTCTGCGCATTCCTTGCAATAAAAGTCCTTCAACCACTCACTGGGTTGGAAAATTCTAAGACTCTCCTCAGCCTGGGCACACCTTGCACGAATCTGTGCTATAATTACACTTCTGTGGGTATAAGAACAACTCTATCTCTCTTGAGATTTTCTGAGGTAAGACTCAAAATATTGTCAACGCACTCCTTGCGAACCTTCACTACACTCCTTCCAAGAATTATTAGGAAGAGAAACAATTGAAACTCATACTCTCCCTCTCACAGACTTCATACATTCAACATGAAATCATACACATAAAGCATTGAAACAAATGCATAATAGAGTATATGAGAAAACTGTAAACATACCATTCAATAGATGCAAACAGTGACCATAACAACACCATGAAATTGGATCAAAGCATTCTTATATTAACTCAAGTGCTTCTGTAGATGGGTTCTATAGAAACAACTATTTGCTTATACAACTTCTACAATCTCTGTTCTTCTCTGCTCTCCTATACTCTCTTGCTCTAGAACTCTACTCTTACAATGAGAATAATACAATACATCTACGAGGGAGATTTAAGAGTTTTCCCTCCTACAACTCTCAGTTGTCTTATCGCAATAAATATTACAACTACTTTACATTGATTACATTAAATGCTTCCAACCTACAGATGAGAGAAACGCTCATGATGTGCATTACAATTCTCAAAACATTAAAAGAAAATACATCCTCCTAGCTATTCCATTAATGTCTCATATTTAAATTTCAAAGCGTCTTCAAAATGTGCACTGGTGCGTATCTAGATGTCCTCCGCTTTGTTCTTACTTGCGATCTTCCTGCATCATTCTTTCCAATCTCTGCATCGGCCATACATTTCTAAAAATGAATAATTCTGGAAAGCCATCCCTAACGATGAGAGCATTTGTGTTGTCATTTAAAATGAACCTCTCGAGCCCGAGGAGATTATATCTATAGACAATAATAAGATTCCTGAGGGCTTGACTGCTCTTGAGAGTTCGTTTTCTTTGAGTGATGTAGGCAATAAAGAAAAGCAAAAAGAAGAGGAGTTACAGATTAAGGTGATTGAAACCATCCTCCTGAACATTAGGACATTTGAAACTTCAACCAATGTTAAAATAAAGGTCCAATGTTCTGGTAAAGAAGATATGAGGTCCGCCAGACTACTTGGTGAATATCAAAAGGTTTTTGCTTGGTCTTATGAGGATCTTCGTGGTTTTGATCCTGGTCTTATTCAACATATCATGAAACTAGCTAGGCAAAAAAAAGAATTTGTTAACTCTGGACCAGAAGCACCCTTTCAAAGGGATTTGAGAGATTTCTTAAGGGATGGAATGTTTTTTTTAGCCCACCCTGAATGGGTCTCAATTTGGAAATCGACCCCGGGGACCACTGGTAATATCAGAACTTGCATTAGTCTTCAAACTTTTAGGAAAACGATTATGAGAAATCCCTTTTCCCCTCTCAATATTGAAATGTTTTTGCAACGGGTTGTAGAGTCACAGTTAAGATCATTGACAGTTTGTTTGGTTACAATAAAATCAAATTAAAAGGGGAAATTGTTCACGAAACCACTTTCATTACTAATTGCAATACCATACCTCACAAATGCCAACTTTTTATCTTACTTGATACAAGTACTGCTTTAAAAAAAACTATGCACATGACTCTCGATGAATTGGTTAGTCTCCATCTCTATCTTGATGAGCTAATTGTGCATGTCAAGGGAATGATGATTATGTCAGATTTACAGGTGATCAGTCCTTTCCAAATTATTTTATATTGGATACTAATTCTTATATCTCAAAATATTTACAGGAGCAATTGTTTCCCTACAGTACTAGCAGCCCTCACTTGAAATATTGCGAGGAGACACCATGAAAAGTTCTAATGCTATCTGGATTTTGTTGTATACTAGTAGCCTAGCTATGCTTTCAATTTTTGTGCTTCTTTTCTTTTCTTCAAAGTAATTCGATTTCTTCTTTCCAAGTTAAGTTTTTTTTTTTTTTTTTTTNAAAGTAATTCGATTTTTGTCTTTTATTGCTGTTGTTTTAGTTCTGCATTTTAGTTCTGTCATGTTTTGGTTTCTTCTTATCTTTTAATTAATTTGGTCAAATAGGATGTTGGATCAATTTTTCCACATTGACACTCCTCCAAAGCATTGTTATTTAATAACAATCAAGCTTACACATATGTTATGATGCTCCTCTGAAGGACCCTTGAAATTGTTACTTTTTTTCCGCTGTTGTCCTGTAAAGAGTTGGCTATCTTCTTCTTCTTCTTGCCATTTATTCACCCATCAAGATTTTAAGAGCAAGTTTAAAAAGTTTTCCTCCTAGAAGTTAGAGAGAAAATTCCAGTCAAATTATTATACATACAGTGGTAAAACCCCTCATACTTAACACTTTTCATGAATTATTCCCAAATTCTCGATCATCTTTCCATTAAATCCACTCACTTCCCCCTGTTGCATATTCATCCGAGTTATCTCTTCTTGACCTGCTGCTTTGGTCCACGAAACCATGAATCATGAGTTCTAAATCTTTTAAAAACAAATTTCCTTGTGGAGTTGCCAGTTTGTTGACGATTGAAATTGTCAACGAAGTTTTGCCCGCAAAGTATTGCTAAAGCCTATTATTATAAAAACTAAATAATACTAGTAGGTGGGACCCCCTTGAACTATTGGAGATCAACATATCTATTCATTTTGATGTTGAAATGATGTGCGACATGGCTCACATGGTTGATGAAGATCTTGTGGTTATTGGTTATAAATTGAGCTTATGAAGGGTTAATTCCTTATGTTACTACTGCCTATGCTATTCATTAATGTCATTGTTGTCTATTCTTATTACACCTGCATAACAAACATGTTAGTAAAATTACATGAAGGGCAATTTTGAGAGAGACTAAATACTATAACAAATGCAAGGAAAAGGGACCTAGTTATGCAATACCACATGCGAATAATTTGAAGGAAATGAGAAAGAAATGCAAGGGGAATATTTTAAAGCTATCCTAACTATACTACATGCATGAAAATACTTGATGATTATAGTTAACCCCTAGCTAGCAAGAAAATGGATATGAAATTTTGATCGGGTTATATGGTTAGTACGCACATAGTATGAAATGTTGATGGTGCATTTGGAAAATTAATGGTGCTATTGGTTATGTGAATGGTTGAATTATAGAGGATTCAAATTATGTATGGCATAAGTCATGCTATTGGCTGTTAATATGGTGATGTTTTCGATACATGGTTTGATTAATGGTTAATGAAGAATGTGTTGGCATGTACTGATGAATTAATGCATTGGGGATGGAGGCAACATGCAGTAAAGTGAATTTACTGCACGTCACCTTTACCCCTCCTGTTAGTCGCCACCCTAGTCAGGCTATTGATCGATCTTGCTTCTTGGGTTATGCTCCGAATTTTTGCCAGGGAGAAATTGTTCGACCATCTCTTGTTTTAATGAATTTGATTACAGGTATGCCTTTTTTGGCCATTCGTGATTTTACTCTTGTTATGAAATGATTATTGGCTCAGGTGTATGGGTTTGTGTTTTCCTAAGTGTTGCAACTGTGTGAAATTTGGTTTCTGGAAATGAAGAGTGAATGGTTATTCCTGTAACGATTTTGAGTTCGTCGAGGTTATTGGTCTTCCTGGGTGATAGCTATTTTTTATCACTGCTGTTTGGTTGGAGGTTTTTTTTTTAGTCTTGGGTGGATAGTTACCTTCATGCACTATCTCTAAATCCAGTCTCTCGCCTTCACGTGTTTAATGGTCGGAGGTTTTGTTCACTTCGACATTGGTTGATTACACCACCAGGAGTCACAAAATGAGGTTCATGTCCTTCCCCGACCATGTTTTCACCTTTGTGCTGTGATTGTCGATCGAAGAGCACGAGGGTTATACCCTGCGTGTGTTAAATAACCTTTTTCGGGATAGAATAGAGCCCTACCTTTTAGTTATGGCCCCTATCATGGAATTGTGCCCAACCACGAACGAGTCATGGTTTGTCTTGTATGCACCGTGGACTTGGAGTTTTGCCATTACAAGGAGTGGCTCTCCTCTCCACATGTTGACAAAGGAACAACCTCGACCCTCCAGTATGGAAGTTATTTAAGAAGACTAGCCTGGCCTGTTTTTTTACAACTCGGTTTTTGTTGGATGGTTATATAATTGTCGACTATTTTGAGAATAGGCTCGCCCAGTTGGTCGTATGACAGTCGTGTTGGTTGGTATATAGTCATTGGCTTGGTTATAATAGTGGTAAACCCTACATTACCAATTTCACTCTCAAATAACACAATTATTCTCCTTATGTCGATAGCTCAATGTTGTTAATGGAAAGGGCCTCTGCCCCGATTTGATTGGATGCGTGGGTATGCGTTATTGATACAACTTGTTAGGTTGTTGATTTTTTTTAAGACAATGATGACTTGTTTGGTAGATACACGGTCACTGGTTTTTGCACTGATGATTATTTAAATGTTTAGCTAGCATTGGTGAAAATGCTTGACGTTGCTCATATCGCGTTGTGTGTTTGCAAAATAAGTAATGGTCGTGGTAACTGTGGTTTTCTTTGGGGTCAAATGACTATTGAACAGGATGGTTGTAAAGAGTATATACATTGCATCCTTATGCTTGTTGATTGTATAAGCTTGAATTTGCACAACATTTTCGATCACGGTGTAACTAAATCGAAGAAATGTTATAATAAATCAAGGGCTTGGCACGAGATGTTGAGTTGTTACCGTGACTGCGGGTTTGTTTTGTTAAAGTGAAATTGTTGCAACACGGGGTTCTGTTGGCTGTATACTGTGTATAACATAGATGGCTTGAGTTCTCACAAGTCAGAGATACTCATAGAATTTTTGAGCATGTTCTTTTGCATCCTGATCATTTGTTGAGACATGCTTGTTGTTGACACCTCGTCATGTTGGATGGATGGCCCAACTTTTAATTCACATTGAATTGTTCTTTTTTTATAGTGGCAAAGTCACATTGCCTGAGCGAATTACCCCGTGCATATCTTGTGTCAGTTCAGGTGTGGCAATTGGTCTTGATTATTTAAGTTACTGCCTATATATGCATATGTTAACAAACATCATTGCATTCAAATAGGCCCAATTGCAGTAATAGTGACTTCATTTCTAATTTGAAAACATGACTTTTGGGTATTACTGTGGATTGAAGAAATGCATGGGCAGTGGTTGATTTTGATAGTTTACATATTGGAAATGAGTACTGTTCGAAAATTGTTATAAAATGCAAAGTATGTGGATGAATGGAATAGAACCTCTTATAAATTATGTGGAATACATATTGTCTCGTGGTAGCACCGTGTTGGATTTTTTATTATGAACAGTGAATTAGTTAAATTGCACGGAAATTTTGGATGGTTGATGCATCTTCTTCGTAGTATGTTTATGGATCACTTAATTAATCTCATGAACAATTATCCTCTTTATTACCTTCCATGGTTTCATTTTCCGCTAATTACTGATCAGGAGCTCAGGACCAAGTGTCATAAAAAGGCTCAAAATTGAACTTGCTCAGAAATGGTTGATGTTGGAACGACGGGATAGGTCTCGTCGATACGAACCTGCTGGCGCGAACGGCATGCAAAACCGACTCTGCATGAGAAAGTTATCTCAGTCAGAAATTTCTAATTTCATTATAAAATTAAAAAAAATATATAAATATATAATGAAATTATAAAAAGGAAAAATTAAATGAAAAAAAAAAACATTAGGAAATGGGGTTTTGTTAAAAAAAAAAATTACGTGGGCGCGTAGGCCGCCACGTGGCTTTAATATATATGGTTATTATTAAACCAAAACTTTGGAGCATTATACGTATATTAAAACTCATTTCTTTTTATAACGCGCAAAAGATCAGAGCCGACAGGATTTGAACATGGGTCGATTGCAAGAAAGCCCCGCGCCCTTACCACATGGGCTAGTTGTGTTAGTTGCATTTCAAAGGGCGCGTTTCATTTAAAAA